>PVLC010002610.1:0-91678 GCA_004027655.1 Graphiurus murinus
AGGAGAGGAGAGGAGAGGAGAGGGAAGAGATGAGGGACATATATAGGCCCCAAAGTCAAGCCCCAGGGACCTACCTCTATCCTCTATCCATGCCCTGTTTTGGGATCACATCCCCAGGGACCACCTCTAAATACAACTGCCTCCAGATCATGAGGTCAGAGGAATATTTTACTCTCAAACCATAACACACTTATTTGGTCAGCCCACCTCTAAGCTAATACCTGATGGCCTTGTTGACTCCGCCCAGCTCCTGGGAGCCAGGAATGCTCATTACCCCAGTTCTGAGCTGAGGAGACACAGAGAGGATTAACACCTTGGCCAACACTGCAGGACTAGAGATGGGCAGAGCTGAAATCGGAACCCCAGGCATTCTGAAGGAGTCAGAGACCTTTACCCTTTGAGGAGTGACTCGTGGGTGTGTGTAGCAGACAGCACTCGTGTCCCCTCTCCTAGGGCCCTGGAGGATGCCTCGGTCCGTGGGCTCTGGGAAGCCCCTGGAGGTTTGACCTGGGACCGAGGCTGCCATGTGAGGCCTGGAGGAACAGCAGGGCGGAGCTCACGCTCTGGAGCCCAGGGCTCAGACTCCTATGCCGTCACCAACTGAGAGATTCCCTGATCCCTAAACATGGAGCAAAGAGGAAAAGGCTGGATGCACACATGTGAGCTTAACTGCAACACCAAGTGGTCCATGGCTGCCTGGGCAGAGGATGGCCAAGACCAAGAAGGCCAGGTGGCAGCCACTCTGCCACGTGTGGGTAGCAGAGGGCCTGAGCAGAACACGGCCGGTTGAAGCCACCAGGGTGAAGCGCTCCGAGGGCCCGTGGAGGGACACCTACCTCCCTGGAGGCTGCGCCGTGGGGCCAGCTGAGCCTCAGAGGTGGCCCAGGACAGATGAATGGGGTTTTCATCGGCCGAGCCCTTGGTGGCCAGAGGTCCCTGGGCCTGCTGTTTAATTCCCAAAGCTGCAGCTGTGGCCTGTCAGCCAACCACAGATCCCAACACAGCAGGAAGATGCCAGCAGCTTCTCCACCTCCACGCACATTAGCTTCCAGAGAGGGATCAACACCCGCAGGGAAAGCAAGTAGAAAAACCTGGGGCGGTTCTGTCTGTAACGACTGACCTGCGATCAGCTGCGAAGGAGGCTTAACAATCCTCCTAGCAATACAAAAATTCCTTACTTAAGAAACTGCTTCTTTAAAATTAGAAGCCATCCGCCTTTCTCTCACCTGCTCTTTCCTAATTATTTTTCTTTACTGCACTTGTTACTGCTTCATAATCCATTCGGTGTAATATATGAATTTATTTTGCTTGAAGTCTCCCTGCTCTGCTTGGAAAACAATTTCTCTGAGAGGAGAGCTGCTTTGGACTCTTTCTTGCTCCTCATTGAGCCCCCAGGGGAGCTGGTACCCACACTTACCAGGTGCCCAGGAAGTTTTACAATAACACCATGATCCGATAGTCATAGCATAGTTCCCTGGAAGTGGGGGCGGAAGGCCCCGGGAGGCAGGCATCAGACACACACTGCACTCAGGGTTTGCTGTGCACCAGCCCCTGGGCTTGGGGCTTCACAGAAGGAGTCATCTGGAAGAGACCTCCTAGAAGCTAAGTTAACGATCTCAGCTCAATGCCAGGATCCGCGAGGCCCGAAGGTCCGTGGGCTGCAGGCCAGGCAGGTCTGGCTGTTGGCAGGGACAGCAGAGAGGGTGACTCCAACAGGGCTGTGGGGGACTTCCTGACCTGTCTCCTGGCCAGCCATCTCCCTCTCCTTCTCCCCACCCCACTCAGCCCCCACTTGTCCTGGAGATTGTCAACGGGGCTCTGAAGCTGGGCTGGTCACTGCAAAGAACCCGAGGTCTATTTCAGGAGCTAGGGTGGAGAGGGCTGTGCTGAGGAGGAAGAGGCAGGCAGGGCCAGGCTGCTCCTGGTGGATTCAAGTTCAAGGCCAAGGGGGCAGAGGAGCTGGATCCCTCCTTGAGCTCATTCTAGAGGGCTGGGCCCTACCCAAATCCGCTGTACCTCTTCCTAGCTGCGTGCATGACCTGGGAGCAGGGAGTCCCTTTTCTTGACTTTGATTTTATGCATATGGGCACCTGCACATACACACACACACACACACACACACACACACACAGGCACTGAAAAGAGATTGATACTTTTTGCCTCATTTTATTAATGTGAATATTAAGTGATATATATGCATATATATATATATATATATATATATATATATATATATATGAAGTTCCTCTTTCCTGCTTTAAGCCCAACTTTTAAATCCTTCACAAATGATCAATAGTCAACTGATTCTTAAGTGACACATGCTCATTGCAAGATTTGAAAATAGAAACAATTAGAAAGAAGAAATTAAGCCAGGCATGGTGGCGCATGCTTGTAATCCCAGTACTTGGGAGGCTGAGACAGGAGGATCACACGCTCACAGCCAGCCTCAGCAACTTAGTGAGGCCCTCTGCAACTTAGTGAGACCCTGTTTCAAAATAAAAGAATAAAATTGGGCTGAGTGTGGAGCTCAGAGGTAGAATGCCCCTGGGTTCCATCTCCAGTACCACACACACACACACACACACACACACACACACACACACGCACACACACACACACACACACACACACACACAAAAGAAAAGAAATTATCAGAACTGTTATAAAAAAAAATAGACAAAGAACTCTTAAAACTCAATAAAGACACAAATAACCCAACTAAAACACAGGCAAAGGGCCTGATTAAACACCTCACCAAAGACATACAGATGGCTTCTGAAAAGATGCTCAACATCCTAACTCATTAGAATCTTGCAAATTAAGCCGGGCGTGGTGGCGCACGCTTGTAATCCCAGCATTTGGGAGGCTGAGACCCGAGGATCCGGGTTCACGGCCAGCCTCAGCTACCTAGTGAGGCACTCTGCAACTTAGTGAGACCCGGCTTCAAAATAAAGAATAAAAATAGGGCTGGGGTATAGCTCGGAGGTAGAATGCCCCTGAGTTAAATTCCCAGTACCACAAAAAAAAAAAAAAAAAAAAAAAAAGAATCTTGCAAATTAGAGTCACCAGATGCCATTGCACACCGATTAGAATAGACAGAATTCTTTTCCTAATTCCCTTCTTTATCAAGATGGGTTTTAAGCTGGCTCTGGATAGGTAGCACATGGGACATTGCCATCCGTGTTTGGGTGTCCTGCCTCTGATCATGACAGAATATGTCATCCGTGTTTGGGTGTCTTGCCTCTGAACATGACAGAATACTGCCACGCTGTGTCAGGCCCTTGGCTAGCATGACTGCAGTACCCGGCTTCACAGGTGGCCTGGAGGTCTGACAGGAAGGAGCAGGCTCCTGGAGCCCGCAGGGCAGAGGGGGCTGGCTCCATCACCCAGGACCCCCCAGCGATGAAGCCAGTGGGCTTGCATTTGAAGCCTGGGGTTGCACTCGGGAGCTGTGTGTCCTTGGTGAAGTGACTTGGCCTCTGAGTATTGATTTCCTCACTGGAATCATATCATCAGTCACCTCACAGGGCTGCCATGGGTGGGGATTGGCGTGCTGATAACGCAAGAGTTACCGGGTTCATGTCACAAGATGCACGGTGCTCCCTAGGAACCTCTGGCCCCGCAGCTAACCTGTGCTGACTGCTCGCTTCGCAGCCTCAGGAGGCCTGCTGCTCCAGGAAACTTGCCAGGCTGAGGCTGAGCCAGCCCAGGGGCCCTTGGGACCAGGGTTTATCTTGGATGGAGTCGCCCTCAATTCCTGGTGGAGCCTGTGCCCACAGGGTTGGAGGAGGGCGCCTGGCTTCCACTGGCTCCTGGTCCTGCAGGCACTGGGGCTCCGAGCCTCCCTGTCTCCACCTGCGAGCCAAAATAGGACAGGTCCCTTGCCAGCCCCTCATCGTCTCCCAGGAGAGTTCAACCCCACCATCCAGACCGTCCCAGCCAGGGCCTGTTTTTATAGGGTCAGCAAGCTAAGAATGGCTTTTATATTTTTAAATGATTGGGGGAACAAATCAAATGAGGAATATTTTATGACATTTGAAAATGACGTAAGCTTCAAATGTCAGTATCTATAAATAGAGTTTTATTGGAATCCTGCCCTGTCGGATCACTCACAGGCGGTCTGTGGTAACTTGCAAGCTAAGTGGCTGTTCAATGGGTCCACGGAGGCCATGAAGCCTGAGATTTTCACTCTCTGGCTCTCTGCAGAAAATGCTTTCTGCTTCCTGTGCTCAAGGTAATTTTATAGACTAATTGTGCATTTGCAGAGCCTCTTTCCAATGCACTCACCTCCCACTCGGGTCTTAGAGGGTGGACTTCAACCCAGGCATGGCCGGACCTCGTAGGGTGCAAGAAGGACTGAGTGGAACCAGGAATCTGGAATGTGCCAACGAGTTTCTGAATATTAGCGAGTCTTTAGTAAATGTAAGCTCGCATCACATCCTGATGGCGCTCATCCAGCGTGTGCAGGAGACTAGAGAGACTCAGGCCCTCAGCAGGACTCCTGCCTCAGTAGCCGTGCTGGGGACACTTGGGCAGCTTGTTCACTGCGCAGCTTCACGGGGTCCATTCCTATTGCTGCCGTCAATTGTGTACTGGTGAGGACGATTTGTCTGGCAGGAGGAAACGGTCCCTTCGTCAAGTCCCCACCAAGGCACAGCCTGGCTCAGGGACAGTGCTGCTTTCTAGCCTAAAATGCTTTGGTCGAAGAACACAGCGCAGCAAACAGAACCTGACCCACAGCAGCTGCTCAGCGAGGTTTGAGTTGCACAAGTGCAGGAGAGAGAAGCTCTCCGGACAGTGCTCTGGAACACAGACTGCATGAGGGCGAGGACATTCTGTCTGCATCCCTGGCGTGCTCCACCCCGGCAGGCACAGTTTCTTGCATAGAGTAAGCCCTCAGTAAACATTGTTGAATGCAATAACCAAATCAGTTATAGCCGACATTCCCCCCCCCCCCCCCCGTTAAACAAGTCTTCGGTGCATGCCTCCTAGACTCACAGACAGGGAGAGCCTCAGTTTACCCAGAATCTGCCACAGCATGGCTACTGTGATGACGACCTTGTCTATTGCAGACTGTACCCTTCCCTCTCCCATTTTCTCCCTGCCAGAGCCCCCTGGGATGGATCATTCAGAAAAGAGAGTGAATTCTCTCTCAGATCTAGCTGCTTCAGTTCTCTGAGCCCCGCTCCTTTAGGGTTTAGAGGAGAGCCAGGCACAGAGTAGGTATTCATTAAATAGCACTTTGCTTCCTTCGCCTCTCCAGGCAGACAGACTGACTGATTTCTTCCCATCCCACTCATCACGCCCCTCTCCATGCACGGCTTTCCTGTCCATTGCCCCTGGGGTTTCAGAGGTGAAGGAAGAAAGAAGCAGTAGGATGGGGGAGGGGAAGGAGAGGAGGGAACCCTGCCCAGGCCAGCTGCAGGGCCAAGGAACCAGCCCAGGAGCCCTGGGCATTGGAGCAGGGGCTGCCGGCTTCGTCGGCAGCTTGGGGATGTGTCAGACCTCTCCTTCCTGCTTAGCAGCCGGGGTCACAGGTGGCTCCAGGAAGGGAAAGTGCAGAGCTCCCCGGGCCTAGTCTGGAGGAAGCACAACTGGACCGCCAGGGCCTGCAGCTGAATGAGCCCTTTCTCTCTGGGTAACAAATGCCTGCCTTGTTTGCAGGTTTGTTTGTGTGCTTGCGTCCCTGGGCAGTTTCTGTTCTTTCTGGCCCTCGGGGCTCAGCCTCGGGCAGGCGCCTCCAGCAGCCTGGGCTGAGAGAATTTCCAGAGCATCTTTCGTCTATCCTCATGCCAAGCGTAGAGAGGACCTGAGACTCAGGAGAGAAAGCCCCTGGGTTCAACCCCTAGTAAGGCATAAATAAATACATAAATAAATAGAGTTGTGTCTGGCTGGCTTCTCCAGGGTCAGAAACCAAGCACAGTCTTAGAAGCCCCATGGAAACAGTCCTAGTGGTCGTCCTGCCCTTCCAAGTGCTGGCCACAGAGGCAGTTATGTTTTCTGGGAGTGGCTACTGCCTCCCTGGGAAACTTCAGGAATAACAGTGATGTATGACCACCAACGTTGACTGAGTCTATATTATTATCACTGTTCTAAGCACTTGACGTGAATTAACTCATATACAAGATGCCATGGCTTGAATATAGAGTGCCCCCTGGAAAAGCTCATGTATTGGTAAAGCAAAAATGTTCAGAGGTGAAAAAATTGAACCAGAGGTGAATAACTGATAACTTTGTCAGTGAATGAATTCATTGATAGATTAACAATTTTAGTGGATTTACTGGATGGCAATATAAGCAGGTAGTCTGGGACTGGAGAAGATAGGTCACTTGGGGTCACTTGGGGACTATATCTGTCCCTGACCCCTTCTTTCCTCTCTCTGCTTCCTGGCTGTCCTGGGCCCTTTTCCTCTGCCACACCTGCTGCCCTCATATCTCTGCCTTGGCGTTGACCAACTGTGGACTGCACCCCTGAAGCCACGAGTCAAATGAACTTTTCCTCGTCCAAGTTGTTCTTGTCAGGTATTTTTGTCACAGCTATGGAAAAGCGGACATGAGATAATCACTGTGATTATTCCCAACTGTAGATGAGAAAACAATAGCTCAGAGAGGTCAGATAATCTGCTGCAGGCTGCCCAGCTGGTAGGTGGCGGGGCCAGGATTTGAACCTGGGCTCTCAGGTTTCTGCGTGCTCTCCAGTGACTCTCTTACCCTGCTGCCTCCTCCCTGGAGCCTGGAGCCAACATTTCTGTAGTTGAGAGAGTGGTTTTTCATGGCACTAGCAGGAGAACAATCCTTGTTCCACGTTGTTTTTGTGAGTTTTCAGAGCAACTTTATATGGGCCCAGGGATGACTAAGAGACATTCCTTGACCCTTGAAGAACTCATAATTTATAGGAGGAAGTGCAAAGCCACGGTTTCCTATCTCCATCTCACAGATAATGACGGAGGAGCCAGGAGATCTGGGCCATCAGCCCAGGTCCCACGGGGGTGAGGAGGGAGGCCAGGACTCCAGGCGGGTCACGCTGACTCTCCACACTCCTACGCCAGTGATCCTGTTTCCTAGGGCAGAAACCACAGCCAAGTGTGTGCCAAGTTCAAGGGGCCCTGCGGGGAGGAAGTCTATCTTTCTCTCTGGGCTTCCCAGGGGAGGACTAGATCCTAGCTGGAGTTCTCTGGAGACAAGCTGGGATGCCCGTGGGATGACTCCACTGAGGGGAGTCCTGCTCCTCTAGGGACCCCTGAGTCCCAGGAGCAGGGACAGCTCTGGCAGGACAGGGACTCTTACCCGCTGAGCCCCAAGTTGGCTCAGGGCGGCAGAACCAGCATCGCCTCTTGAGCGTGCTTCTGTCCTGTGGAGAACTGACAGTGCTCTGAGGAAGATACCCTGGTGCTCATGTTCCTTGCAGCGGCTGCAGGCCACGTCTTGGCTGGAATCATATTTTTCTGTAGGGTCCCTGCATCATTCCCTCATAAACTCACACCGATGAGAATCTGAGAGGACTTCGTGTATGGAAGGGTCTGACATGGCCCTTCTCATCTTCATGAAGGTAGATCCCAGCTAACAAATAAAAGAAAAACATTAAAATAGGCTTTAACATTTTTTCCCCTCCTTTCCTTTGTCTGGATATGCATGTTTGTAAGAAAAATTACAAAATAAACACACAAAAAGGGAAGGAAGGAAGGAAGGAAGGAAGGAAGGAAGGAAGGAAGGAAGGAAGGAAGGAAGGAAGGAAGGAAGGAAGGAGGGAGGGAGGAAGAAAAACAGGAAGAAGAATGATCAGGGACTCATGCTCCTGGGCGATGTCGCGCCCCGGGGAGATGCTCAGGCCAGGGTCGTTTCCTTCCCAATGGATAGGAGCATTGGGATCAGGAAGGTAGAGAGCTGTGGTGCTCACCTGGTGGCTGTTAGGAAATACAGCACTACTAAATCTGGGACTCCAGATCATCTGTGAAAATAGCCTAGAGACTGCAGTCCAGGTTTAGAATGCCACACATACCTGGACTCCAGCCCCTGCCTTGGTGACAGGAGACTAGGGGAAGCCATGCTACGCTGCCTCTTGGGTCCCCTGCAAAGAGGAAGGGCAGCTGTAGGATTGCTGCGAGGCTGAAACTGGACAGCATGTGCAATGTCCAGCAAATGGGCCTGGCTCACGGTGCCCAATAAAAACAACCAAACCAAACCAAACAAAACTTACTTCCTTTCCTCACTGTTAGAAATCTTTTCTAATTGGCTATTTATTTATTTATTTTTATAAAGCAATGCCTCCTGTATTTTGCCAAATAATACAGAAGTCTATTTTTTAAAAGTTAATAATCTCCTATGGCAGGGACCACCACTTGGGTACCCAATATCTACTCTCTGTTTCTTAGTAATAAGATCCTTATATTATCGGGGCTGCCCAGTGTCAGATGCAACATATAATACAAACATTCTGACCAGCTAAAAATCTGCTTCCAGCCTCCTCTGCAGAGAGGTGTGGTTAGTGGAACTTCTTGGATAGCTCCCTAAAAGAGGCAGAAGCAGCTGCTGTGTTCTGCCTGGGCATGCTGGCTACAGTGCTAGTCACTGTCTTGGGTCACAGGTGGCCTTAAGGGTCAAAGACTCCTACAAAGGACAGAGGAGCAAAAAGACAGGCGTGGGTGGGGGGACAGGGTTGATGATCACAGAGTGGCAGCCATAGGAATTCTGGATCATCTATTTCTGAGAGTAAACAAAATCTTCTTGCTTAAGCCACTGGTTTCTGGGGTTTTCCTTGAATGGACCTGGTTCTATTTCCACCTGATGGCTTCTCCATGTCTACCTCCTGGCATACCTTTCTTAAGGCTCACATGATACCATTTTATACGCATGCACATATAAAATGGTATCATGTCGTATTCATACTGTGTAATTGCTTAGGGGGGCATATATCAAGGTAAAATTCCCAGGTCAGGGTACATGAGTCTTGACCATCATCTTTTCAGCATTAAGCTACCAAGCTATAGTGTGGCTGTCTCATAATTTATTGGACAAAAGTCCTGTTGATGTACTGAAGGGGTTTCCAGTTGCTTTTCAACTTATAGAAGCAGTAGACATCTAGTACAAAGAGCATTACCATGAACAATTTTATTTTTTTTGTGTGTGTGTGTGGTACTGGGGACAGAACTCAGGGACATCTGCCTCCGAGCTACACCTCCAGCCCTATTTTTTATTCTTTATTTTGAAACAAGATCTCACAAAGTTGCAGAGGGCCTCACTAAGTAGCTGAAGCTGTCTGCGAACCTGCAATCCTCCTGTCTCAGCCTCCCAAGTACTGGGATTACAAGTGTACACCACCACACCCAGCTAACAATTTTATATTTTAGGCACAGACTTCCACAGTGGGACGGCCTGTTCCTGACCTCTTTAAATCGCCCCGTACCTCTTCCTCTTACAGATGAGACAAGAGATGTCCTGAAAGATGACATGCCCACGATAATAGGGAACGATCACAGTGCCATGCCCCCAGAGTCCTCCTACTGGAATCTGAGGTTGCCCCCTGTGTTCCTGGAGTTGGTAGCAGTAAATATGATTTGTGGAAGGAATATTAAAATAATTTTTATAGAAAACGTGTTCTATTCCTCTTTATTTGATTGTATCTGAGAGGAGCTCATTACCTTTCTTCTCCTCTTTGGAGAGTACTGACTGCTAGAATGTTCTTACTCACCTTGCATTGAAAACTAATTCCACTTGCTGCTCTCAGTTCTAGGGTCATTGAGCAGTGGTCTACCTCCTCCAAAGACAGGCCAGGATGAGCGCTTAGGCTGAGGCACTGGGACCTGTCCACTGGGAGCTCTTTGAACTCAGGCGCTTCTTATGGGTGGAGTGCCTACTGCCTGTCAAACAAGTGTATCCTTTGGCTCTTTGGATACCAAGAGCAAGGAGACATGGCCCCTGACCCCAAGATGGTCACAGCTCAAGGCTTGAGGGGCGTCTACAGGCCTGGCTCACGCTCTGACAAAGCCACTGTGTGCACTGTGAGAACTAGCAATGCCCGGGGTGCTGAGGAGGAATGTTCGGAAGGAGATGAGGAAGCATGTGGGTGGGACGGAGAAGTCACTGGGGAGAAGTAGCTGGAAATAACGTTGGCCCAGTTAAAGGGCAGCCTGGCCTCAACCAATGGTAGAAAGCACTTCTGCTCTAAACACCGATTTGTTTTTCATGGAAAGATTCCTTACTCAAGCAATCCAATTCCCATGCAATTCTCATATTCTCTCTCTCTCTCTCTCTCTCTCTCTCTCTCTCTCTCTCTCTCTCTCGTACACACACCCTGTCTGCTTTTCCCTTCTGACATTCCAAGGAAGGCACAGGGCTTGCTCATTACTAGGAGGGGTTACGGCCAACAGCGCTCTTATACAACACTAGGCAATTGGGGGGCAAAATAAGAGTTAAAATTTATAGTGGAAGGCTATAGCAATTGAAGCCTAAACAATAAAAAGGAACAGAAGAAAGAACATGAGGTATGAAGCCAGCCACCCTTGAGCTAGAGTCCCAGCTCTGTCGCTCTGGCTGGGAGGCCTGGCCATGTCACTTCTCCATACACTGACCTCCTTGTAGAAAGAGAAAGGAATGAATAGTGTCTATATAGTAGGTGTCTGCAAGAGAGGAAATAAAATAAAACAGTAAAATAAAATTGAATGAAACATAAGATCATGAAATGAAGTAAATTCTCCCTGCTGAGTACTTGGCCACTGGAGGCCCTGGAGCCTGAAGATTTTCTCCCTTGCTCTTTTCATTCCCTGCAACATGAGCACTCATGTCAAGCATTCTCTCTTCTCTGCGTGGGTGACAAGGATGGGTGACTTGACAACAGAGGCTCATGCAGGTCCTCAAGTCCCTCCTACCACATGAAGACCAGAGAGAAGGCGCTGTCCTGCACAGCAGGCCCTGCACAGCACCAAGCCCGCTGGTTCCTTGACTTTGGACTTCAAGCCCGCAGAACTGTGAGCAGTATACCTCCGTTGTTTGTAATATTGTCTAAAACAGCCCAAATGGAATGAGACAGTTTCCCTGGACCTCTGTCCAAGTGTGTGATGCAGAGATGCCCACGAGGTCACTGAGTCATCTGGGCCCCACGTTCACTCCTCCCTTGCGATGTCTTGCTGACTGCATGAGAGATAAACCAAGAGGTGGTTGAACAAATGAATAAAGAAGATGCAGGGGGAGCTTGAAGGCCTGTCCTGCCCTGCCTGTCGTCACCGGCCTGACCCAGAGTGGGTCACCTCTGTGAGCTGTGGAATATGGGAAGTGATACCCTCCTTGTGTCACCGAGGACTTCCTGTAGGACTCATATCCATGGGACGCTTCACAACGCTATTTGGTGGTGACAATCTACAGGTTTGGGGGAGCAGACCCTCAGGAGAAGTACTCTAAGATCTCTAAGTTCTGTGCAATTTTGTTTTGTGACAAAGCTGATAACAATAGGCATATGCCTCAGCTTCTATGGGTCAGGAATTTGGAGGGAGGGGGTCAGCCTAGCTGGTGCATCGGGCTCAGGGACCTCTCGTGAGTCTGCAGTCACAATGTTGGCAGGAGCCATTGTCCCCAAGCGGCATGACCGAGGCTCCAGTGTGTCTCATTCACATGACTGCTGGCAGAAGGCCTCCGTCCCGTACCACGAAGACCTCTGCACAGGGCTGCATGGGTGCCTTCTGACATGGTGGCTGGCTGTCCACCTGGATGGATGTCCCATCCCCCCCCCCCCCCCCCCCCCCCCCCCCCCCCCCCCCCCCCCCCCCCCCCCCCCCCCCCCCCCCCCCCCCCCCCCCCCCCCCCCGGTCCAGGGCTTTTCTCCTGAACGGGTCCTCTTCTTCCTTCCTCGGCTGGCTGCCTCTGTCCTTTCCTACTGATGACCTATCCCCCAGGAGACCCTCTTAATCATGACTTGGAGCACATCCCTTCCCCTGCTCCAAACCTTCCTGTGGCTTTTCCTGACATATAACCAGAAACAACAACAACAGCAACCAAAAGCCCAGGCAATGAGAACCTTGTCTCAGTTGATCACCACATAGTAATGTGTACCCAGACACAAGCCACCCTGTCCGTTTCCTGTGTTCCCTCCCACAGCTTCATCCTGCTCCTTGACCTGACCAAGTCCACGCTGAAACACTCCTCTCCCCTACCCCAGGGATCTTCCAAAGCCCACCCTTGGAATGCCCCTCCCCTCCCTTCCCAGGTCCCCTGTCATACTTTGAACTTCTCCATTCTATCTTATCACTACTTTTCTGATAAAGGGTTGTTTATTTCTTTAGCTCTCTCGTCTGAACCTTAGAACGTGGACTTTGTCTCGCTCAATTGCATAAGCATGACAGGTATCTGGGCCATTCGTGTAGAAGTTGCTGACCCCTGGGTTCTAGGCCCCCGAGGCTAGTCTCTCTTCCAGTGGTCTCCACTGCACATGGGGCACGGTCTGGGAGACAGGCACCTTCTCTCGGGACACGTCCTTTTCCTGTGTCCCAACTGTCCACGCTGGTGGTGGCAGTTACTGGTCCTTTGGGTCCCTGAGGCCAAGGAAGGGCCTCTCAATGCCTCCATTAAGGCATTGGTTTGTTTGTAGTTGGTATCTCTCCTACAAGTCCCTTCCTGGTCTCCATTATAAAAAAAAAAAAAAATAGCCAATTTTTATAGGTCATCTAAAGTGTTGGTTCCTGGCCCAACACCACCTTTTTCCAGCCTTGTAGATCAGTGGCTGCCCTCGTAGCTTCTTGGAGCCGGCTAGTACCCGATGTTTGAGGGATCAGAAGTCCCTGGGCAGAGAGTGAAGGCAGAAGTGGAACCGAGCGGGGCCTTTCCGTGTTATCTGGGAGTAGAGTAGCCCAGAGAGTGAGTGCCGACAATTGCGCACCGCTGGTCTCCAATGTCCACACCAGACACTTCCATAGAGAGATAGAGAAAAAGAAAGGGAAAATAGAACTTCTGTGGGTTGAAGTGGGTAGGAGGTCTCCACCCAGGACCTGAAGTTTACCTCAGTTCTTGTCTCTAAGAACCCAAAGACTTGAGCTAAGGAGACACAGTAACTGGGGCACGGCATTTAATAGAAGGGGTCAGGGCTGTCACACAGAGGAGGAGTCTTTAAGGGGCCTTGGCCACTGTGGAGGGACCATCAAATCACAATGCAGCTACTCCACTGTCTGGGGATGCCTGCTTATATAGCATGGCAATGCTTCTGATTGGTCCTTAGATCTGGGCCTCTGATTGGTCCCTACATCTGGGTCCTGATTGGTTCATTTTCAATCCCTCTTTGGAACATCTGATCAGTCTTGACCTAGAGGTCAGAGAGAGCTACAGGTCCCTGCCCTTACTCCAGCTCACCACCCTTTATCTTTATTAATAGCACACACACTATACATACATGCATACATACATACATACATACGCCATGTTTCCATGCACATTCCACACATCATAGGCATGCAGACACACACCACACACAACAGACACGTTGACCCTCCCTCTGTGTACCTCAGGGGTGCAGAGATGAGCTAGGAATATTGGTGAAACAGTATGTGACAAGCGGTCTGTGTGGTCCCATGATGCCTCCATGACAGAGCTCCACAGCCTGTGGTTAAAAGTTGCAGAAAGGCACCGGCTCACTCTCCGGGAGCCAGAGTCCAAGCTCACAGTATTGGTGAGGTTGGTTCATCTCCAAGCCTCTTAGGAGCGTCTATCCCGTGGATTTTGTGTCACTCAGCTTCTGAAGATGCCTGCAGCCCCGCCTCCTTGGCTGGTGGACATGTTTTTGCTTTCTTTTCTTTCTGTGGTACTGGGAATTGAACCCAAAAGCATTCTACCTCCAAGCTACATCCACAGACTAATTCTTTTTTTATTTCTTATTTGGAAATAGAGTCTCTCTCGGTTTCTGAGAGCCTCACTAAATTGCTGAGGCTGTCCTTGAACCTGCCATCCTCCAGTCTCAGCCTCCAAGTACTGGGATTACAAGCATGCACCACCAGGCTTCCTCAGCGTCTGCCTTCACACGATCGCCCTCTGCTTCTCCCGGGTCCCTCTATTCTCTCTCGTAAGGGCCCATGCTGAGTCCAGAGTGACCTCACTTGAGACCTGTAACTCAATCTTCAAAGAGGAAGGTTTCAAATAAGAGTTTTCCAAGCCGGTCCCTGGGCAGCACTTCTGGGGGTCACCATGCATCCGGCTCAAGGGTCCAGGGTGGCACCCCACTCTCAGGAAGGTGAAGACCACCTTCATGCCTGAGCTGAACTCCACACCTGACCTGAGCACAAGGTACTTCCTTCCGGTCCCCTGATGCACAGAGAGGAGGGGATGCAGGCCAGCGAGCTTGGCGGGGACTCGGGGACTGAGTTCTCCTCTTCCAGCACCCCTGGGCTAATGGGGCCGTCCAATGAGAATGGAGGGGTCCTAATTGCGGCTGTAGACAGAGGAGGAAACTGAGGCCCACAAGTGATGAGCCTGGCCAGGAGAGGAGCCCCTCACTGAGGCTTCTGGACCTGGTGCTACCTGGGAGGGGACCCGGAGGAGACACAGGAGTCGCCCAGGTCGGTGTGGCTGGAGATGCAAATACTGGGCGGGGTCGATGGGTGGGCGAGGGCGAGACACAGCTCAACAGAGAGACACTGTCTCCACTCCGGGGAACAGCCCTGGACTGGCTTCTGCTTTGCAACCAAACCCCGCCCACCTTCCCAGAACTGAGCCTGCCTTCAAAGGAGACACCTGACTCCTTCCTGCTAAGTGCAGAGGGATATGGGGATCACTGGGGCTGGCCTCTGCAGAGGCTCAGCCTTCTTGGCCAGGACTCTGCAAGGAGGCCACCTGAAGGAACCCCTGAACAGACAGGCTCCGAGGTTCAGGGTTTTTTGGGTGGTAGGACTTGCCATGGGCACTCCAGGAGTCAGCAGTGGCGCCAAGGCCCATCCCTGGGAACGCCTACAGGTGTCCCGGCTGGGCTGTTTCTAGCAAGCAGTCCCCAGGGGAAGTCTCTGGTCAGAGGCTCTTGTCTTACAGGAGAGCAGGC
Organism: Graphiurus murinus; assembly: GCA_004027655.1. Lineage (NCBI taxonomy): Eukaryota > Metazoa > Chordata > Mammalia > Rodentia > Gliridae > Graphiurus > Graphiurus murinus. The sequence goes on from PVLC010002610.1 coordinate 15,007, forward strand.
TGCAGCTGCCTGCTGAACCCTGACGGTGGTGGTTTGGGAACAAAGCAGTAAAAACAAGGTGCTATGTAGACTCTTGTTTTACTCGCTCTGAGGTCCCGGGGGCGGGGTTCTTGCTGAGACCTTCGGAGTGTTGATCCTGGGCGGGAAGTTCTTGTTGGCAACTTCAGACCAAAAGGGAGCCAGACAAGAGCCGCGATGTTCACTGGGTCTGGGGTGGAAGGAAGGCATCTTCCTCCAGCACCTCGGGACCAGTCCTCGGCTCCTGACTCTTGATCCCGAGGTCACTTGGATTCCAAGGAGGGGCTCTGTGGTCTGGTAGAAGCAACCGTGAGTCCTGGGATCCCCCTTCCCCAGCTGTGTGACCTTCAGCGGGTCCCTTACCCACTCTGTTCTGCAGCCTCAGTGCTTCCAGCTCAGAGATGCACAGGGAGGTAGGCCCACCCTTCCCAGAGCCAGAACAGCATGGACTGTCCAGTCTCCTGCAGCCCCTTCCCAGTGGTACAAACAGGAACTGCGCTGGCTGGCTGGCTGGCTGTTTAAAGAGGTTTGGAGCCCAGAGGGTGTGTCTGCACATCTTGGTTCTCCCTCTCCAAGGCCCTGGGAAAAGCTCCAAGCTGGAGCAAGTTTATCAAATTCCTTTCTTTACCCACCCAGCCTTGAAGTTCATGGAAAACAAACTAGAGGAGACAAAAACAGAAGAGCCGCTGGCTTCACTTACCGTGCAGATTCTCCAGTCTCCCAGACCTGGGATTCTGCACTTGGCGACGGGACTAACAGGGTGCTCTCGGGCAAGGTCTTTCAATCCCCTGGGCCTCAGTTTCCCCGTGCATGAGAGGGAGATTGCTGAAGCTCCTGTGTGAGGCTCCCGTGGTCAGTCTTGGCGTGCAACCAGGGATCACAGCAGGACAAGGCGGTGGTGGAGGTGCTGGGGACGGCTGTCCTCGCCTGCAGCTGAACTGTCTTCCTGCAGCCATCCTCAGGTCTCATCTTTCTGCGCTCATCTAGAAACGTCTCTGGCTTTTCTGCTCAGCCGCGCACTTGCTGGAGATGGAGGCAAAATACTGCTCTTCGGACCTCGGTTTTCTTCCCAATAAAGAGAGGTCTAGTGACCTTGGGGTGGGGGTGGGGGGTGTCCGACTGTGACAGCTCAGAGCCTTATGGCCTTGTGTGTTTTGGGTTAGCTCTAGTGTCCCTCTCTGCACAGGTTAAATTCTTCTCCAGCCCTAGTCAAGTAAACATTAGTTTGGAACGTTCAGTGCCCCTTCCCTATGGATCTGATGAGAGTTCTTCCAATTGCCTTTCTTTATCCTGCTTCTGGCTTCGCAGGGCTCTGCTCCTCAGGCCGCGTGGTGGGTATCTGTTCAAGGCCAGGTTCTTCACACTCTGCTGGACTCTGAGCCTCCAGCAGAGTGACTGAAGATAGAAGATGGACAGAGGCCATTTGTCCCTGTGGTCAGCTGCATATAGCCTCGCAAAATAGCCATGTTCTTAACCTCAAGAACCTGGGCACATGTTCTTTTGTATGGTGAAAAGAACTTCAGAGATGTGATGTAAGCTGAGGGTCTCAAGGTGGTATCTTGACCCACTCGGGCTACCATAATAAAATGCCTTCATCTCGGTCATGTACATGCAGCATTAACCAGGTCAGCCTGTGTGGAGGCTGAAGGCCAAGGTCAAGACACCAGCAGAGGCGGCCTCCATGTCTGCGAGGGCCGGCCTGCAGGTGCAGCTGTGCCTTCATTTGGTGGAAGGGACAAAGGAGATCCCTGGAGCCTCCTGCTAAGGATGCTAAGCTTGCCTGCTAGAGCAGACCCTCCAAGACTCAGTCACTTCTCTAAGGCCCGCCTCTTAATGGGCCCACATTGGGGATGAGGTTTCAACAGGAACCTTTTTGGGGAGATGGGGGTTCCCACCATAATAGATAGAAGCTACCCTGGATTGTCCCGGTGACCTAATAAAATCACCAGGGTCCTTATGAAAGGTAGGCAGGAGGATCAGAGTCAGAGAGCGAGGAAGGTGAAGCAATGATAGAACAGAGAAAGCCAAGGTCCTGTGATGTGGGGCAGCAAGCCATGGAATGAGGGCGGGCTCTCCATGCTGGAAAAGGCCAGGAATGGGGCTGCCCTCGGGACCTCCAGGAGGAAGGCAGACCTGCAATGCAGTGGTGCTCAGAAATGTCTGAGTTGTAGAGCCTCAGGAGGTGCGTTTGTGTTGCTCTGAGCCACGAAGTGTGCAGTAGCTGTGACAGCTGCTGCCCTGGACCCCCTGCTCCAGTGTTCTCTCCCACCCTGCGAGATTCCTGAAGCTCCTGCCACCCCTACCGGCTGGCTCTCCCTGATCTCCGGGCTGAGAGCCTTCCCCACCACGAGCGGTGCTGGTGGCCCAGCCTGGCTGCTCCTTTGGCCATCTGTTTCCCATTTGGGTTGGCGGTTCTGACTCATACATGCTGACAGGACATGTGCAGATGACCGCTTGTTCTGATTTCTTGCAAATGTTCAAGGGAATAATAATTTTGTACTGGATGGACCTTCAGGGATGCAAGTGTTCGGGTTCCTGGAGCTGCCTTTCAGGAATGGTTAGAGAAAGGGTAGCAGGGAGCCATGCAGGCGTGGGAGCCTCCCTGAGGCCTGAGGCTGCCGAGGTGGGGTGGCTGGCGGAGCAGGAGCACCCCCCCCCTGTTTGAAGAGAGCAGAGCAGCGCTGCAGGCGTGGGTCCCAGAGTGGCCACTGGAGCATCACACCCTTTTGCTTTGATTTCATTCCTGCCTGTGTCCATGTGTGCATTCCTGGTCCTGCAGGGCGGCGCCTCTAGTTTGCTGTTTAACTTGAAGTCTATCATCTGGTGTATAAGCACTCGGAGGTCAGGGGCGAGTTCACCTTCATCTCCAGTTCCCCTAAAGTTGGTATGATTCACAGGCCTGGCACAGGATGCGTACCGAATAGACATTTGAGGAATGACGTTTTTAATCCCTGGCACCCTTTCTTGAGCTAGATAGTGGTAATCTTCTACATGGCAGCACATGATGTTTACTAAAATCTGCCAGGAAGGTACAGAGGAAAGAAGCCTGAATGTGAGTTTGGATTCCAGTGCTGCCCATGGCTTAATCTTGGGGACCACTCTCCCCACAGCCTTCAACTACGGAGTACAGGTAATGACCCCTCCAGGGGTGGGTAGGTCGGCTTCCTCCATTTGCAGCTCTATGAGGCAAAGTCGTCTCTGAGCTGACTCTGTATCCCCCAGTACCCAGCACAGTCCGGCACAGAGAGACACACGGGAGCATCTATTGTTTGAAGTTGGGAGTTTGACTCTGGAAATCACTTCCTCTTTCCCTCTCATAGCTTCCTTTCTTGCCTGTGCCCTTCTTCTTTAGCCTCCAGAGTCCCTTCCCTTCTGAAGCTGGAGAGATCCTCTGTGAGGCATGGTAGAGAGACAGACGTTGACTGTCCCCTGCTTTATACCTGAAGAACCTCCCTCTTGATCTCAGGCTTAAAGCCCAGATTTCTGTCTGTCCTTTCCTTTCCCATAGAACCTCTCCTGCTTCTACTCACATGGGGTCCCTGTCCCTCTCTCCGCCGCCACACTAGGCCCTTGCAGGTGATGCTATGCCTTTGACGGGTCACACTCCCTGCTGTTCTGCCACCGAGTAGAGTGGCCTTGAACATGTGACCTTACCCTCTGGCCTCTGATTTCTCATTGGTCAGCTGTGGGCAGTGGATAGGGCTGATGATTTATACAGAAAGTGCTTAGAACAGTCACGTGATATCATGAGCACTCTCTCATTCCTTCAGCCTAGAACATCTTTTCTGGAATTTCGAGGAGATTCCTCCCAAGTGTTGAGCCTCCCATGGAGCCTCCTAAGAACTCCCCGGCCATTACCGTGCCACTGGCCTCTGCTCTTCTCAGTAAACCTTCACTTTGTGTATTCAGGAACTCTGCTGTTCAGTGCAGAAATATTTTTAATTGTGATAGTCTCCTGGCAAGTTGACCCCTTTGTCATCACACAGTGACAGCTTTTGACTTAAAGTCTGCTTCACTATTAGCACAACCACCTGCTTTCTCTAGGTTACCATTTGCATGAAATACCTTTTATCATCCTTTTGTTTTCAGTTGATGTGTCCTTTCATCTAAGAAGAGTCTCTTGTAGGCATCATATTGATGGGTCCTGGTGATTTCCTTTTCTTTTTTTTTTTCTTTCCTTTTCTTTCTTTCTTTTTTTTTTTTTTCCATTCATCTGCTCTTTGTCTTTTGACTGGGGAGTAACTTTCTTTGATCTTCTTTCTCCTGCCTCAGGGATGGTGCCCCCTCCCTTCTTGGTGTCCCCAGAATCCACATATCTCCAGCCTCATTCTGGGGCCACCAGACTGCTGCATTGACTATTATCTCAGTGCTCAGTGTTTCACTCAGGTCTGTGGCTCCTTGAGAACAGAGATTTGGTCATGTCCATTACACTTGTCACAGTGCCTAGATTCAGCAGGTGTTCCATGCATTTTCTTGAATAAACAATATTAGTGAGAGTATTAACAGCTGACATTTATTGAAGACTTGGGTCAGGCATAGTGTAAAAGATCTTTATTTGCATTATTCCTTTTAATTCTCACCACAAATCTATGAAGTAGGAACTAAGATATCTCTATTTTATAAAACAAAACAAAACCTTACATTCAGGGAAGTAAAGGAAATTTACAGACACACTCAGCTGGTAAATAACAGGATCAGAATTCATGCCCCAGTTCGCCAATTCTAAACCTGGCTTTTATGTGCTTCACTCTCATGTCAGTTAGGATTAAGTCTTGCTACATGTGACAGAAAACTCCAGAAAAGTCTTGCTACATGTGACAAAAAAGCCCTTGTGGTAGCGGGGTCAGGGATCCCTTGATAGGTGTGGATTGAGATGAGATCTCGAGAATATGCTCTCACCAAATGCAGTGAAGAAGCGCATCTGTTTTATACTTTTTCAGTCATTGTTTTATACCTTTTTTTTTTTTACAATGAGGCGTATACAACAGGAATTTTTACAGACTTGTTTTTCCAAAGGGTATTCTCAACCAGTTAAGGTTACAACACATATACAAAAATTCTTTTCCATTCATTAAAATCTTTACAATTTTGTTTAGCCCCATTAAGCAGTGTTCTATCTTATCCAAGGTAGTTAGGGAGTTCCAGGTGGGACCAGGTAGTAGCTATTTAGATAAACTAGCAAAGCCTGTTTCTAGACTAATGCTTGTAAAAGGTTAATGCATCGGTTAGTCTCGAGGGACTGCTTTTTTCAGCTAAGAGATCAGTATCTGTCAGGCCATATGTTTCTAAAAAGTTTTCCTTTATAATTAATATAAAAGCAAAATCCAAAGCACCACAAATTTTCAGAATATAATAATGCAAGGTGGGATATGCCATGCATTCCTTCTTTTGGAATCGTCTTCCTTGCAGGATTCCAGAGGACCGAGCCTTGCTCAAGATCCAGCTATTAAGGTGTTGTGGCAATTATGACCAACACAGAAGGGAAACTGTTTCTCATCTAAAAGAATCCCAAGGATAGGCAGTCTACACTGGCATGGCTGTGCAGAAGTGTCACAAATACCATAGGGCTCTATTTTCTGTGCTCTATCCTTTGGCATACAGCACCCATACACAAATTAATGTAGCCCAAGATGGTTGCCGAATCTTCAGTCAAAACACACACACACACACACACACACACACACACACACACACACACACATTCAAGTCAGCATCAGGGGAAAACAGGTCAGAAGAGAGCACTTTCTACCTTTGAGACATCTTCCCAGAAATCTTATACATGGTTTTATTGCTACATAACAAATTGCCACTATTTTAGCAGCTTCGAACAATATTCAGCTATTGTAATCTAACAAGTTAGAACACCATTGTGGCCATTATGTGAGTTTCTGTGGGACTGGAGGCCAGGCATGGCTTAGACAGGTGCTCTGGTTTAAGGTCTCTGAAGCTTCAATCCAGCTGACATTGGGCTGATGTCTTGTTGGAGTCTTTACTGGGGCAAGATCCACTTCTAAGCTCGTATGCCTGTTAAGAGAAGACCGTTCCTGGGAATGTAGGAATGAGGACTCAGTTTTGTGCTGGACATTGACTGAAGGCAGCCCGCAGCTCCTGGAGGTAGCCTGCAGCTTCTTGCCAGGTGAACTTCTAAATGGGTCCACTTACTTCATCCAGTGAGCCAGGAAAAGATATTCTCCTTATAAGAGGAGCCCAATCCCATCTCATTCCCATCCTATTCATGAAGATGGGAACCACCAGAGTGAGGGTCATGGGTCATGGTGACAGGCTGTCTGGCATATCCAGTAAGACGCTTCTACTCTCCTCTCAATAGCTAAAACCTGGTCACATGGGCTCAACAGATGCAGGCACAGCTGGGAAGCTGGGAATGTAGTTCCTTATCTGATCACCAATGTCTCCATTTAAAAATTGAGCTTCTGATATTAAAAAGGAGGGACATATGCATGGTTGGAAGTCACCTCTAAATTGCTTTGGTATTATTTGTGATAGAATAAATTAGATTTTCAAAAAGCACAGATTTTTTTCTCTTTTCACCCTGATTGTTCCCATCACTCATTCTCTTAAAACAAACAAACAAAACCCAACTCAGTGGAGCAGGGTAATATTCCCTGGTTTTTGAGATGTTTCCTGGCATACTTTACCATGCAACTCTGGCTTCCCCTCCATTCAGTCTACCTCAGGTTCATTGCAAGCTTTATTGTAAGTCTCATTTCTTGAAAGTCAGTTTGAGAGGTGGACACCAAGGAAATGATCTGCGATGCAAAAACAGCTTTGGGCATTAGGACAGTCATCAGCGAGTTTGTGCTGGTGGTAAACATTTGATATAACCTTGGTGCTCAACTGTTATGTACATAGCAGATGAGATAAAGACAGAGCACACGTGGTAAGGATAGCAGCCATAAAATTTATTTGTAATGTTTATATAACAAGAAAATGCTCAGGCTGTGTTAGGTTAAGGAGAAGCAGGATTGATAGCTATATACATAAACTCTGCCTTCCATCACGTGTAATTAAATGTGTAATGAAAATAATCTGAAGCATATACTATAAAATGGTGGACAATATTTATCTTTGACCGATGAGATTTCAGGTGCAATTTCTGTCTTCCTTTTCACATATTTGCATATTACGAACTTTACATAATAAGCAAACATCACTTCTAGTATAGTGTAAGAAAAAGGAGAAACAGCTGGGAATGGTGGTGCATGCTTGTAGTCTCAGTACTTGGCAGGCTGAGATCGGAGGATCTGGGTTTGCAGGCAGACTCAGCTACTTAGTGAAGCTGTCCAAAACTTAGTGAGACTCTGTTTCAAAATAAAGAATGAATAATAGGGCTGGGGGTGTAGCTTAGAGGTAGACTGCTCCTGGGTTCAATCCCCAGTACCGCAAGAGAGAGAGAGAGAGAGAGAGAGAGAGAGAGAGAGAGAGAGAGAGAGAGAGAAGAAATGCATATATCCACAAGCATTGGCAAACAGAATAGTTTCACCTGGTTTGAAAGACACAGTTGGGACATGTTTGAGGTAGCAGCTGTCCTTATGACTCCCCCAACCAAGCTGAAAAAATTAACATTCCTCCCAAGAAACCATCAACTTAGATTAGATTAGAGTTTTCCTTCCTACAGCCCACGTGAGGATGAAGAGTGGAGTTGTTCTGGCCTCTGGACAAGGTAGAATATACCCATCAGGGTCCACATGAGTTTCACCCACAGACAGCAGCACTCTGGGGAAAACCTTCACACCTGGCTGCAGCTGATGCTGTTGGTGTCCTGTGTTATCCCCAGTGGCCAGTGGTGGGCACAGGCCAGAGGTCAGAGGAGTCTGGGAGTTGATGGACACAGGTCCAGCTCCATTACCTATCAGTGGTGCCAAGTCACTTCCCTGTTTATCTCAGACAAGCCCAGGAGGACAAGTCCTCGTAGTCAACTGCCCATTGCTGCAGCCAGTCTCGATTCATCTGTTCCTACCATGATTACCTCTCTACACTCCCTGGTGCTTTGTGGTCCATTCCCCAACTTTGCAACTCTCTCAGATCCCTGTTAAGAGTCTGATTATTGCAACTGGGCGTGGTGGTGCACACCCGAAATCCCAGTACTTGGAAGGCTGAGATAGAAGGATTGCAGGTTCAAGATCAGCCTCAGTGAGTTAGTGAGATTTTGTTTAAAATTGAAAAGAAGGCTGAAGGTATAGCTGAGTTCATTCCCCAGTATCAAAAAATAAAAGAATCACAGCAAAGCAGCACAGACACTCAGGACATGGAGGTAGAGAAGCTGTCAGAAGTAGGCCAATAATGAGCATAGATATGTTACATTTATTCAAACAAATGTAAGAATTGCATCTCTGAAACAGAGTGCAAAGTGTATCAAACTTGTAATCAAGACAAACAGTAATGAAAAGTGCCATGATCACATGGTGCAAAGGGGAATGGTCAGAAACACAAGTAAGAGCACCAGCATCCCCATTCTACGTAGCAGGACTTAATAGATACTACTTGACATTGGAACTGTCAGTTGGAACGTGACAGTTCAAGTAGTACCTATTCCCAACTTCTTGATGTTTTCACTATATACAGTCTCAGGCATGATTCCAGACAGGGATATGTTCTGAGAGGTGTGTCATTAGATGACTTCCTCATGCAGCATCACAGTGTGCACTTATGCAAACCTAGGTCGTGGAGATCAGCTGCTCTGCTTAGTTTTTCTGATGCTGTGTCAAAACACATGAGAAGCACAACTTAGAGGCAGAGAGTTTTCCTTGGGACTCAGGGTTCCAGGGGTCAGTCCATGACTGGCAGGCTCCAAGGGAGAAAGGGATCGGTGGTAGTGCCTGGTAGAAGAAAGGCTGCTCCTGTCTCATGGTGGCCAGGAAGCAGAGAAAGAGATAGGAAGGGGCCAGGGACATACACGGCCCTCAAGGCCGTGCACCCAGTGACCCACCTCCAAACTCAGCTGCATTGCCAACGTACGACGATTTGGAGGATGTTATGATTAGATATGGAACGTCCCCTGGAGAGCTCATGTATCAACGTTCAAGTTTGATATGACTAAATCATGAGGCTTATAATCTTATCAGTGTATAAGTCTATCCGAATGGATTTATTGGGCAATAACCTCTGCAGGTAGAGTGTAGCTGGATAAGGTGGATGCCTGGGGGTGTGGTCTTGGGAACTGTGCACTTATCTTTGCACCCCCTTGCTTGCTGGCGCTCTTGCTTCTGTCCCCCATGATGTGAGAGCATCTCCCTCTCTCTGCTTCCCCCGCCATGCCCAGAGCTCCGCAGATGTAACCTGACCTGGCGTGGACTGAAACTCGGAGACCTCCAAAACACTGCACACAAATAAACCTTCTTTCCTTCGAGTTGTGTGGCCAGTTGTCTTAGATGATAGCAGTGAGAATGTGGACCGAGACAGGGGACATTTCAAGTACAAATCATAACATCAGGCGCACAACATGGCCTGTCATGATGCAATCAAGAGACTCCATACACGAGGCATTTTAACCTTCTGACTGCTGTGACCCAAAAGACCCAATGACCACAGCTTAGGGGAGGAAAGATTCGTTTGCTCAAAGATCTGAAGGTTTTAGAGGTTTCAGTCTATGTCAGGCTGTGTCCTATCTGTGGAGCTCAGGAGGCAACAGGAAACAAAGGGAAAGAGAGATATATTTATATATCTATATATCTATTTGTCTATATATCTATATATCTATTTGTCTATGTATATATGTCTATATATCTGTCTATTTGTCTATATGTCTATATATCTATTTGTCTATATGTCTATATATCTATAATCTATTTGTCTATATATCTATATATCTATTTGTCTATATATATCTATATATCTATATGTCTATATGTCTATATATCTATTTATCTATTTGTCTATATGTCTATATATTTATAATTGTCCTCAAAGCCACACACCAGTGGCCCCTCCTCAATCCATGCCCACCTGCCTTCCTTACTGCCTGACAAATTCACCAGTCCCTCAATAGATTTATCCGATGGATGAGATCAGAACCCTCATTTCTCCTTTGAACATTTTTGCATTGTCAATACAGGAGCTCTTCCAGGGCACATTTTATATCCAAACCGTATCATGAGGTACGCATGGCTGCTGCCCCATCTAACACAGCATACTGTCTACAGTACACTTAAAAAAAAAAAACTGCAAGGAGTTTTCTCCAAACTATCCATTAAAGTATAATATAGTAAATACACAAGCCAGTAACATAGTCGATTATTACAATTAATGAGCTCTATATACCGTGTGTAACTCTACGTGTTCTGCTTTTGTAAGACTGGGAGTGTAGTAGGTCTGTTTACACCGGCATCAGCAAAAAATGCATTAGAATGGGTGGAGAGAATGAGGGATGGGTGGATGGGTGGATAAGTGGAGGAATAAGAGGGTGGATGAAGGTCAAATGAAAGAGTGGCTCAATAAACAGTGGGCTGGATAGGTGGACAATATGTACCCAAATGCATGGCTGTTGAATTAAAGAATGGGCAGACAGAGCCAGGCGTGGTGGTGCAGGCTTGTAATGCCAGTTCTCGGGAGGCTGAGACCCGGAGGATCCAGGTTTGTGGCCAGTCTCAGCTACATAGTGAGGCACTCCGAAACTTATTGAAACCTTGTTTCAAAATAAAGAATAAAAAATAGGGTCGGGGGTATAGCTCGAAGGTAGAATGTCCCTGAGTTCAATCCCCAGTACCGCAAAAAAAAAAAAAAAAAAAAAAGAATGGGCAGATAGATAACAAGTGAATGCATTTATATATTTAGACGAATTGAAGGATGGATGGATGGAAAGTCGGGTGGGAGGATGGTGGATTAAAGAACGCATTAGTAGCTGAACACACGGGTGGGTGAGCTGGTCTCCTCTTGTGCACGCCCTATGATTTATGCTCCGTCTTGTCATTGTCAGTTAGAAATCTAACCGTGTCACACCATTCTCTCGGAACCCTTTGCCTACAAAATGAAGTCCAAGCTCCGACTGTGACATGTCACGTGCTCGGTGGTTTGGTTTCTTCCTTTCTCTCTCAGTTTTTTTCTCAGATCTACTCTGGCCCCTAACTCAACATCATCTGTACCAGTACCTCCAGGCCCTAAGCGGTGATTGTGCTGAATGCCTTGAGCTAGCCTTCAACCAGCATCTCCTCATCTTTGTGCTTTTTCTCCCTCCCCCTGCTCCTTATTTCTCCCTGAGGTCTCTTTCTGTCCCCATACTGTACCTCTTTTTCTCTGCCTCTTTGATCTCAGACCTTTAATTCTGCTTATGTGTTTACCTACATTTTTTTTTTATCAGTATAAGTCTGAGAATTCCTTGAGAAACTCAGAATAAGATATCATACCTGGTGAAAAGTAAGTATTCGATGAATATGTGTTAAAAGACACTCGTGTGATAAGGTGGGCTAAAGGCCCCTGGAGATGTCCACATCTGAGTCCCGAGAAACTATGACTGTGTTTACTTCACATGGAAAGGTGCTTCTTTGCAGCTGCGATTAGGATTTTAAGATAGGAAGATGGTCTTGGATCATGTAGCTGGGACTGTCATAATCATAAAGGTCCTTACAGGCAGGATCTGTCACAGGCTGGACAGGGGGCTATTGAGAACTGGCAGGTCCCGGAGTGTGGTTTTAAAGACTACCATTCACATGTCCTAAGAGAGAGTCAGGCAGGCAGCAGGAAACCCTGAGAGACCATGAAGGCTTCAGTGTGGTGTCTGGCCTCTGAGCTGTCAGAACATGGAATCTGGCTGCCAAGAAACCCAGGTTCAAATCCAGGTCTGGGTGTCACCTCTGACAAGTTGTCTCCAGTGAATAACTTTGTCCAACATGTGTCCCTCGGCAAGCTTCTACTCCAGGCCAGGACAACAGGGCCGATGTGTGTGAACATCAAGTGAATCAGTTATTATAAATTGGATGGCAGCCGAGTGTGGTGATTGAGACAGGAGGATCCAGGTTCGTGGCCAGCCTCAGCTACTTAGTGAGGCACTCCACAACTTAGTGAGACCCTGTTTCAAAAATAAAGGATAAAAAAATGGGGCTGGGGGGGGTAGCTCTGAGGTAGAATGCCCCTGGGTTCCATCCCCAGTATGGCAAAAAAAAAAAAAAAAAAAAAAAAAAAAAAAAAAAAAAAAAAAAAAAAAAAAAAAAAAAAAAAAAAAAAAAAAAAAAAAAAAAAAAAAAAAAAAAAAAAAAAAAAAAAAAAAAAAAAAAAAAAAAAAACACAAAAACATAGATGAGGAAGATGGAAGAGACAGAAAGGGAAACATGCCCACAGAAGCTCGTGTCAGAGTGGGTGACTGCTGACTGAGGATGGAGGAAGGGCCACTAGCCAGGGAATGCAAATGCAGGCAGCTTTGAGAAGCCAGAAAGAGTGAGGAAGTAAGGAAGCAAAAGTTCCCCCAGGGCTTCCAGAAGGAAGGCAAGCCCTGCTACCGCTGGACTTCCGCCCATGGGGTCCATTGGAAGCTTTAGGTCCCAGAACTCTGAGAGAAGTTTGCCTCGTTTTTAGGCGCTCAATTTGCGGTCCTTTGCAGCAGTGGCCATAGAAATTAAGTTCAAAGGGTAGCAGCTTACACTGAAGGCTTCCCACTGGCCTTGCTGTGCCTTCTCTGCTTTGTTTCACTCCTGACACCCCACAGAAGAGAAGCAACTGCTGTGAGGGTCGGAAGTGGCAGGAGGGATGGACCCTAGGCAATTCCAGTGGTTGACTCTGAGGAAGAATCTAGAATATTCTGTTTCCTTCCTTTCCCCGGGCTGTCCCCCCACCTCTGCCCTGGGCTCCCGGGCCCGGCCTTCCACCGAGGAGGAGGAGAGGCGTCACGGGCATCCTTGGGCACCAAGTCGGCCTCAGGCACTGGCCAGGCGGACTGCGGCTTTTCCAAGAAATCTCTGTGCCATGCCAGAAGCTCCTGGAACCCACTGGCTCGCGGTGCCAAGGAAACTGCCAGATGTGACCACCAGACCCCAGCCACCAAAGTGTTCCCCACCTCCACACACATGGCACAGAGGACGGCAAGCCGGAATGCAGGTGGCTCAGGAGAAAGGGAAGGAGGAGTGTCCCACCAACAAGCAGAGAAACACACTCTGCTTCCCTAGCAAGTTCGTGAGGCTAAAAAACCCACACAAGCAACAAGCACATTAGCAACAAATTAATAACCCATTGCTTTTGAAGGTGCTGGGGCACGTTCTTTTCAATTTAGCCTAAAAAACTTCTTGCCCTTGGTCCCACTGATCCTACTCTTAAGGAATCATAAGAACAAAATGAAACAAAAAAACAAAGGGAAAAACAAAAACAAAACAGACATCTGGACAATGATTTTATGTTGGCAAGTCACCACTGTGTGATTATTTACAACTATAAAAGCTAAGAAACAACACACATGTCAAATATTGGGAGAGCAGATAAATAAACTTTTTAGTAATTCCACGTGAGGTTATGCCAAATAGACTAATAAGTAAAAGTTTTGTAAGACTTTAAAAATGTGGTCTTTTTTTTTTTTTTTTTTTTTAATCTTGGGAGGCATGACTGACTGTGTCCCCCTTAGAGAAGAGGACATTGAGGTTCTGGGACACTGGGTCACTTTTGAGAACACACCACTGGGGGGGCTGAGCCTGGGCCCCCAGCATCGTGACCCCTCCCCTCCCCTCCCCCACCTCCTCTCTTCCAGGCCCTGCGTCTCTGGGAACTTGCTGGAAGCTCTGCCTTCACTGGTGTCCCTGGACTCAGGGGAAGGGGATTTTAATTTCTGGGTAATTATTAGATGCCTCAAATTCTCTTATCTGCTCCTCTTTCATTGCCTCTTATACTCCCAGCACAGAGAGTAGAGTTTGTGGTCAGTAGCAAGGCCTGGGATGGAGAGCTGTAGGAACACCTCTGTTACGTAGGCAGACTCTCTAAGGAGCAATATTGAAAAAGTGGACAGGCATGTCCCTCCAGACAGAAAAGGAGGCTCTCAGATGCTGGGAGACTCGGGTCCCACAGTGAGGACCTGAGTTGGGGCTGGGACCTGGGTTCAGGTGTCCTGGGGCTCCGGCCGCTGACTCCATAGGAGGCTACATGTTTTCAACCATGTCGGACCAGCACAAAGTCCCGGGAAACTAGGCCAAAAAGCCGTGTTTAGAGAAGGCAGAGAAGGCAGGTGTGGAAGCTTGGGGACGCTGGTTACTCATTACATGTTATTAAATGCTGATATCGCCAACCCTCATAAATAGACCAAGGGGTGGTAAGTCATCAACAGGCCAAACCAAGACAAACAAGGGCCTTACTTATTAACCAGCCCCGGTTGTCCAGGCTGGCAGCTGTTCAGCGCTTAGCTTGGAGGCAGCACCGCCCCTCTGCCGGGTGGCCAAGCACCAAGGCCGGCTCAGCAACCAGGAACGGTGAACTGAGCCGAGAGGAGGGCCTGGACTTTGGCACCTACTCCTGGAGCCTCTTGAAGCCCCTCCTGCTGGGTGCCATCAGGAGAGCTGTCCCTTGAGTCTTGCTGCTGTGACTCCATGAGGCCCCTCTTGGGACATTCCTGGGGGCTTGGCCATCTTCTCTCTCGCTGTAGCCAGGGCCTCAGCTGCCACCTCTGCTCTGGAGCAGAGTCAGGCGGGAGCAGAGTCGGGGACATAGGGTGACGTTCTTGGGCAACTCCGATATCAACCCCCAAAGTCTTCTTGTTTTTCAGGTGTTCATCAATAATCTTTGCGGAGAAATGAAAAAAGGTGGGGAAGAAAAATGACCACTGTGGAAGCAAACAAGAAACACTAGAGAAAAGTTCTGGAATCTTTCCAGGTCTCCACAGTTGGTGTTTGGGTTGACAGCTGTATGAGACTCTTGTGGCTGCTGTAACGAGTCACCACTAACCTAGCGACTTAACAAGAAACATCTACTTGTTATCTTAAGATTCCAGAGGTCAGAAGTCTGAGGGCCTGCGTGGGCTGGAATCCAGGCAGGAGGCCTTCATCCTAGAGGTCCAGGGAGACCAATGTCCCTGTGCCTCTCAGCTTTGGAGGCTGCCATGTTCCTGTCTCAGAGCCCCTCACCCTGCCAGACTCTGCCCACCCTACCATGTCTCCTGCTCCGGTTCTGTCTCTCCCGCTTCCCTCTTTTACAGGCCCTTATAACGACATTGAGCTCACACGGGTAATCTATCTTCCCATCTCAAGAGCCTTAAGTCATGCGTGGTGAAGCACACCTGCAATCCCACTACTTAGGAGGCTGAGACAGGAGGATTGCAGCTTTGAGGCCAGCCTTAGCAACTTAACTAGACCCTGTTTCAAAATTAAAAATAAAAAGAGCTGGGTGTATAGTTTGGGTATAGAACATTGCTGGGTTCAATCTCTAGCACACACCCTTTGTGTGTGCAGACACGTGACAGTCATCTGTGGGAGGCAGAGCTTGGCATTCACACCACAGCAGCGCCCACAACTGGCGGGTGCAGCTAATAGTGCCTTTCCAGTTTCCACACCCTGCCCGGGCATTCCTGCCACCGTTTCCCTCCCAACTATGACTCTGACGCCAGGCTACTTTTCTAGTCTTCTTCTTCTTCTCCCACGTCCCCTTTTGTCCCCTTGAAGGAGATTATGCTTTCTTCCCCAAGACAGCTGCAGCCGCAGTTCCCATCTCCCCTTGGTGTTACCGCTCGTCTCCCAAGACGTGGGCTCGCTGTCCTCTTCCCCAGCTCTGGGCAGGGCGGAGGCTGCTCCCCTCAATGGCCTCCGGGAGAAGTGATGTGCTCTGGCCTCTGAGGCTCGGCAGCCGCTGCCTCCTCTGCTGGGACCTTGCTGCTGTGGTTCCGACGTGTCTCCTCAGAGTCCTGTTTTGGAAACCTGAAGAGGTGAGGACTCCCCCTGTATGCATGGATTGACGACATTACTGTAGGAATGGGCTACTCATCTCAGGAGGGATTCCTGATGAAAGGACGAGTTTGGCTCCTTCCTTTCCCTTCTCTCCTTCCCTCCCTCTCTCCTTCCTTTTTCCTCATTCCTGATGCCCTGCCCTTCTCCCTTTCTCATAAGATGACACAGCAGGAAGGCCCTCACTGGATGCAGCCCTTTGATCTTGGACTTCCAGTCTCTAGAACTTACAAAATGAATCTGCTTTGTTTTTTTTTTTTTACGTATAAATTATCCACCCTCAGGTATTCTGTTACAGCAGCACAAACAGACCAAGAGACTTGCCTTTGGAAACCTGAGCTAACGTATCAGAGTCCGCCTCTGCTGCAGTCAGGATACCATGAGGAAGCCCTAACATGAGGTCAGACCATGATAGGCACTCTGGTCCCCAGCGTAGATGAGGTCCTGTCTACAAAAGTTGCTAAGTGGTCAGACATGGTGAAACACACCTGAAATCCCAGTGCTTGGGAGACTGAGACAGGAGGATTGCAGGTTTCAGATCAGCCTCAGCAACACAGCAAGACTTGCAGCAACCTAGGGAGACCCTCTTTCAAAACAGCAAATAATGAAGGGCTGAGTATGTAGCTTAGAGGTAGAATGCCCCTGGGTTCAATCCCTCCCCACACATCCCGCTTATAAAAGACCCCTTTGATGGGTCTAGCCACCAGTTGCTGAGGTGCCTGGCCTTCCCAGTGGAGTACCAGTATCTTGGAGCAGAGAAGAGGATCTCAGCCGGGCGTGGTGGCGCATGCTTGTAATCCCAGCATTCAGGAGGCTGAGACCAGAGGATCTGGGTTCTCGGCCAGCCTCAGCTACCTAGTGAGGCACTCCGCAACTTAGTGAGACTCGGTTTCAAAATAAAGAATAAAAAATAGGGCTGGGGGTGTAGCTTGGAGGTAGAACACCCCTGAGTTCAATCCCCAGTACCACAAAAAAAAAAAAAAAAGGAGGATCTCTCCCGGGCCCTGTCTTAATTCCTGATCACAGTGTTTGTGCTCATAATCAAGTTGTGTTTCAGGACACTAAGTTTTGGAGTGTTTTGCTTTCCAGTAATATAGCAATGGAAACATCCCTTCCCTCCTCTCTCAGAGGCAAACCGACACCCCTCACTTCCTTCAGCAGGATTGTGGTCACTTTTCTTGCTGGGTTAGGCCTTGCCCTCTGGGCTCACATTCTGCCCACGTGGCTGTTGAACTTTTCCTAAACAAAACCTCCCCAGAGGTTTTCTGATGCCAGCAATTAAAATAGCAAAGAGTTTCATCACTGCCAAGCTTTTGAGTCCTTGGCACTTACAGATGCTCAATTAACGTTGCTTTTACATTCCTGTCCTTCTTCTTTGAACTCCTGGGGTGTGGGAAGGTGGGGAGGAACTTGGGGAGGGAATTGAATCAGAATTCCTGAAATATGCCTTGGGCTCCTGTTGGACTGGCGTCTACATCACGTAAGGCCTAGCAATAGAAGAACTCCTCCCAGGAAGCTTCCCTGAGGAAACATAATACAGAGAATTAGGAACCATGGTACTGAAGAGTTGAGAAGTCTTACGTGCAGAGCTGCCAGATAAAACACAAGACATTAGTTAAATTGGTATTCAAGATAAACAGTGACTTTTTTTTCTGAGTTTTAAGCGTATATCTCATGCAATATTTGGAAGTAATTGTATTAAAACTCAATTTGTTGCAAATTTAACTGGGTTTCTTCTCTTTTCATTTGCTAATTCTGGAAACCCTACGGGAACTCCAGGCAACCTAGAAGTTATAGCAGCAGGAGGCTTCCTTGCCTGAGTCCAGGAGCTGAGGCCACCTTTGAGGTGTGATCCTGGTGCAGGCTGCCTGGAAGAGGCTGGGGAAGGGGAGGGGCTGTGACCCCTGCAGAGAAGCTTTCTGCAGGGGAATCCCAGAGCTCCTGGCTCCTTCTGGGCCTCAGGCTCCCTGCCTCCTCTTGGCCCTTGGAAAGGAAGCCTGGGAAATGCAGTTTTCTGCACCAGGGACAGAGGCAGGGCAGAACAATGACTGTGCCCACACTCTGCATTTTACCATGTGTATCAAAAACATGAGCTGCCTACATCCATTTCTAGGGCCCTTACCTTTTGTGGTAGCATTTTAAGCAATCTATGTTATCTGCTTCAGGATTGTTGTTTTGTTGTGTTTTCTGTCTGTTGTTAACATTTTACAGAAGACGCATGTGCATGAAGGATCAGAGAGAAAGAAGAAATTTGCCCCCAAGTCCACACAAGAAGCATGTGGCCGGGTCAGGTCTTTGTTACACCAGCAGGGGGCGCTTCAGCCCTGTGGCCAGCAGGAGGAAGGGCGGAAGTCAGGGAACCGCTGGCATCATCCACTCCCCTTGGAACCTTTGGTCTATCTCTTTCCAGAGCCCAATCCCTGAACTGTACCCTCTGCTATTTTCTT
Organism: Graphiurus murinus; assembly: GCA_004027655.1. Taxonomy (NCBI): domain Eukaryota; kingdom Metazoa; phylum Chordata; class Mammalia; order Rodentia; family Gliridae; genus Graphiurus; species Graphiurus murinus. The sequence continues at coordinate 33,332 of PVLC010002610.1, forward strand.
GGCTGCTAAGCATGGAGTGAGAACGTTGGAAAGAAAGAACCCAGGAGTTGCATGCTTGTGCAGAGAGCGAGAGTGAGCTGCTGTCTCAGTACAGTGTTAGCCGAAGCACGCTTCGTTTATATGATGGACAGATAGTAAAGAGGATGGTGATGGCACTGATGGCATATCTCCATTGGAGGCAGCCCTGCCCTGCACAGTTGGGCTATTGCTCCAGTGGCCCACACGTGGGACCGGCAGCAGCGCACCCACCGAGATGAAGAGATGAAGGCTCACCGACTCGAGCCATAGCCAGCGCTGGCACGGTGCCCGGCACAGACAGTGCCCAAGAAACGTTGTCTCTTATTACCTGTGTTGCAGATTCAATTAAGTTCAGGGCAGTGTGCTAAGCCGTGAGGATACGAAGCTGAAGGTCCCCGTGCACAGGGACCTTTTCTGCACATTGCACGGGTTCTAATTTGGGCACTGTCACTAGCCTCCGAGTGGACAGAGGACAGAAGGGACCAGCCCCGGCAGGTGGCAGGTGGAAGGTAGATTGGCATCGCAGTTAGGCCAAGACGGTCTTGCAGAGAACCAATGCGGGGTAGGGTATCAGTGGCGGGGGACAGGCAGGGCCAGGGTGTGGAGAGATGGGGTGCAATGTGGGTGAGATGTGCAATGGTGGTGAGGGAGACAGACTGGGGATGCTGGCGAGAGGCACATGTCATGGATCTAATAACAACAGCGGCCCACTGCAGTGGCAGGAGGCCCATGCGGGGAGGATGAGCTGACAGGGTGCACTCTCCTGATGCCTGGCTTTGCCCTGGGGTACCCATTCTGCCCCCCTTGCCCCTCCTGCCCCTCCTGAGCCTTCTCTTTGCTGCCACTCTGTCCCCGGCCCTCAGATAAGCACACAGGCCTGCAGGATGCTGCGTTCCAGAGCTCCAGCACAGCCTGAGCCCTTCGAACTGGACCTGACTCGGGTCCCCACCGTCATCCCTGGAAAGGGCTCCCAAGAGCATGCTGGGTGGTTTCTGTACAGGAGCCCTGGCATTAGACCTAGTTATGGGACTCCTTCTCCTGGTTGGTTTTGCAGCTGAGCAGAGACCTTCAGGGTCCTAGGAAGGACCAGCGCTCCCTGCTGTGGAGCTAGAGGCCCCAGCTCTGGCTCTGCAGGGGTCACAGGAAGCAGAGTGGATCCTCCTCCAGGACAGTGAAGCACACAGGAAAAGTCTTGCTTGAAATGCTGTTCAATATTCCTGAGGACAACTGAATCTAGGGCTGAGGACTCCCTAGTTCAAGGTCAACCCTTTCCCCTAAGTGGACCTTCTGGTGGGGGGTCACTGCCCCAAACTCGCCCCATCCCAGCCTTTGGCCCCGGGAAGGCTCCTTCCATTCCACTGGAGGATGCTGCCATGGAGTCTCCTGGAGCGTCAGAGCAGGAAAGGGCTTGGGAATTGCGCCCCTTGAGCCGGTGTCTCGGGGAGGAGAGCCGGGGCCCTCTTCTCTGAGAAGGAAGGTCATCCTCCTAGAAGGGAAGGGACATCGGCGATCTGTGGCTTTCCCGTGAGTTGGGAATGAGGCAGGATCCTGAAGGTCACTTCTAGCTTCTTGTCCTTCATGCCCTTTGTCCAAGCTTCCGTTCACCCATCTTCTGATCCATCCAACTTGTAGAACGTGCTGCCCCCCACGCTGAGCCAGGTGCCGGGGCTGTGCCAGGCCCTGAGGATCCACAGAGGGCTCATGTCTCTGATCTGGAGGAACCTCTCGGTTAAAGGAGGTAGACGCAAGACAGAGGGACCCTTCTGAGGACGGGAGACATTTTGGGGGCTCCTCCAGCCGCCCAGGCTGCAGAGGGCAGAGAGAGGCTGGACAGGGTGCCAGAAGCCCCTTCCCAGCAGCCATTGCAACTTGCTCTTCAGGGCTGGAGGACCAGTGCTGGTGATGGCGGAGGGTCCTGCTCACCCAGCTTGGACCTGATTTTGCAGGAGCCCTAGGAAGAATGTGAACAGAGGGAGGACTATGCTGACAGTCCTGTGCTTCCTCCCTCCCACCCTGGGCAGTGCCTACGTGCGGCAGGGCAGCGAGAGGGCTGCTCTCTGCCCACTAATAGCTCGGCGTGGTGGCAAGCCCTGCATTTTCCACCTTTATTCGGAAAGTTGAGCTGGTAAAGGGAAGCCACGTTTATGTAACAGGAAGTCTGATTCCAGGACTTGCAGTGCAACTCAGCTCTATTTTCAGAAGAATTCTATGGGCCCCGATTTCCTTAGAAACTCAAGTGCCGCCTCCCCTCCCCGGGGGAGCTAGAGGAACAGCGGACAATGGAGGTTCAACTTTTCTCTCCCATTGTTCCTGACCCTGGGGCTCCCTCCTTTCTAGCCCAGAGGCCTGCTGCCCGCAATGTGTAACCTGTACCCCTTAATCACGGCTTCTAGAAAAATCCCCACTCAATGAATACAGGCCTGGACTGCTGCCCTGGGACCCAGCTGGGAGTAGACCTGTCTCCTGACTCGGGTCCTCCCCGGAGAGAGACTGTGAGGGGTCCGGGTCTCTCCTTGCACTAAGGCCCGGCCAGACTGAGTCGGTTAACTACCCTGCGTCTCGGTTCCCACACCCGTGAGAGAAAAGGATTCTCAACACTCTGCCCACCTCATGGGCCTGTTTTATATCAAATTGGAAAATATATTGACATTATTTATTTCTCACTTATTTATTATTTTCTAGTTTCTTTAAATTGAGGTGAAACTCCCTGTTTAATTTAAAAAAAATCGATTGGTGCATTCTAATCGTATGAGGTGGGACTCTGATAACCTACAATTAACCCTTTGAAAATGGACTATGTGGTGGCATTTACTAGATCCATGACAGATAGTTGCCACCTCTGTCTCGTTCCAAAATGCTTTCATCAACTCAAAATAGACCTCTGACTCCATTAGACAGTTACTGTCTGACACCCTCCCAACCTACTACCGTCAACCCCAGCCCTGGGCAACTAATAATCTTCTTTTTATCTCTATGGATTTACAAATTATCAATATTTTAGAATCATGTAACATGTGATTTTCAATATCTCGCTTCTTTCCTGGGGGAATTGAGCCCAGGAGCATCCTACTTTAAAGCTACACCCTCCCCCCATTCCCTTTTTATTTTTTATTTTAAACAGGGTCTCACCAGGTTGCTAAGACTCTCACTTAAGTTACTGAGGCTAGCCTCGTACCTGCAATCCTCCTGTCTCAGCCTCCCAAGTCCTGGGATTACAGGTGTGTGCATCACCTCAGCTGGCTTCTATTTCTTTTTTTTTTTTTTTTTTTTTTTTGGTACTGGGGATTGAACTCAGGGGCATTCTACCTCCGAGCTACATCCCCAGCCCTATTTTTTATTCTTTATTTTGAAACCGAGTCTCACTAAGTTGTGGAGTGCCTCACTAGGTTGCTGAGGCTGGCCGCGAAACCGGATCCTCTGGTCTCAGCCTCCCGAATGCTGGGATTACAAGCGTGCGCAACCACGCCCGGCTAGCTGCCTTCTATTTCTTGCTTTCAGTGTAATAAATGTGAGCTCATTCCCATCATAGCAACTGTTAGTACTTAGTACAGTTGGGGATGTCACCGTGGGTTCTTGTTCTTAGTTTTAGAAAAAAAATTGAATTGCCCTGCTGCAAGCTTAAGTAAAGTTTTATTTTTACAGGTAAAGTTTTATTATTACAAGTATTATTAAAGGGGGAACAAAGCAATTAATGCACTACATCAGAGGCAACACAGTGGAGTGCCTTAAAAATAAGACACTGAGGTCTTTGAGCAAATATTTTTTTATAAGAATTCATACCTCCTTTCCCCCACCCTGTTTAGCCAATCCTCCCAAAGCAGGCGCAGGCCCACCAGTTATCTCTGCTGTGTACGCCTTTTAATTAGCCTTCTTTGCTGATCCTCACAGGGACCGAGAAGTCTGACATCACTGATCAAAATGTGTTGCTTGGTTAGCAAGATCGGGGGCTCCGTGATAGAAGCCCGCTTTGTTCTTTGTTTTATCTTCACTCTTAAAGTTTAAAGCATGTATTATCCACCTCTGTCCTTGGTGAGTTCTCAGCTTCTCCTTATCTCTATCTGCTAGAAGTTACTTATGATGTTGAAAACTTGTTTTATAATAAAGAAAAGAGAGAAAGACACAGGAATATAGTCTTTTAAAATATAGAGGTTTGGGGGCTGTGACTATTTTGGGTTATTAGTAATTAATATTGAGTTAGTATACTTGCTTTTTCATCTTTTAATTTTAGTCTAAACTATTGTGAGAGTCTATATAATTCTTTTCTAAGTACAGGTGTCTGTGTCTTAACATTCAGTGTTCAGCTGGGCTAATCGCCAACTTTTAGCCAACCAAGGCCAACCTTGCCTGTAGCTCTTGGCTGACAGTTTAGAGACAGAGAAAAGATTTTATTGTTCTAAGTATGAAAGCTTGTTCTTATTAGCAATTAATACTGCCCTTATTAGCAATCAATACAGGCTCAATCCCCATCACTTCATACTTTTTTTGACTAAATAGTATTCCATAGTATGAGCACACCAGTCATTTTGTTTATGCATTATTGAGTTGATGGACATTGGTGTTCCCACACTGGCTCTTGGGAACACTGCAGCTGTGGACAGACCCCTGTGCTTGGGTGTCTGTTTCCAGTGATTTGTGGGATATACCTAGGTAGAGCGCTGCATTGTATGGGCGTCTATGAGGTTCTGCTCTCCCCGCCCCCGTGCCAACACTCGTTATTGTTTATCATTTACATCCAACCTAGTGAGGACGAAGTCCTGTCTCGGAGTGGTTTTATTTGCCCCGCCTGACTTTGAACTCACGAGTCTCCTGCCTAGGATTACATGGGTGCACCATCACCCCAGACCTACATGATGTTGTGATGCAAATATCTGCTGTGTAATGTTCAGGGTAAGCATACCTATGTCCTCAAACATTTATTATTATAACTCTTAGCGAAAACATTCAAATCCCTTTCTTTTAGCTTTTGTGAAATATGTTATCATGATCTATGGTCATTATGTCACTCTGTTGTCATCTATAGTCAGCGTGCTGTGCCTCGGAACACCAAAATCCTCGTTTGATAGCCCAGAATAGCAAACGTCAACAAGGCTACCAGATGGGTTGGTGTAAGGGCAGCTCATGTCATGTGGCATTCGGCACTTATAGGCTCTGACCTTTCTTGGTCAAATATGACCCCTCCGCCCTAGGGAAGCCGGTGGGTGGGTCAAGGAAAGGCCTCCCTCCCTCCCCCGCAGCTCCCATTGGCTCCCGCCCCAGCTTTACCTCCCTATCTGACCTTCCCATATATACTATTGTGTCTTCCAATAAAGCTGAGATCCTGCAGTGCCTGGTCGCTGACTAGACTCCCCGCTCGGTGCGGTTTCTTGGGGGGGTTATCTCCACTCCCCAGGGTGGTGGGCCCGGCCGTCGACACTCTCCTTCTCACTCAGCCCGAGGCAGGCGAAGGCGGCTGGTCTGCTTGGTTTACCCCATGTCGCGTGGGATGCAACAGGTGGGGAGCTGTGGCAAAGCCTGCCATTGTCTCTTGTCGCCCTTAGTACACAGACTGAAGATGACGACAGAGCTGGCCCTCTGGAATGTGAGCTACCAGCCGGCTGAATTTTGTCTCCAATCTGAAATAGTGCCTGGCACCTAGTCAGCACTCAATAAATGCTTGTGGAATGAATAAAATGCTCTGGAAAGAAGTCCATTTTCATCTTTTTCAAAATTTATTTTTTGCATTTGGCAAATAAGTACTGTATACCTTCACCACGTATACAGCATATTGTTTTGAAATACGTATACAACAGCCTCATTCTGGATGGGAATGAGCACTGATGATCTGTGTCCAAAATTGGCTCAATATGGCTAAACTGAGATGCGGGTTTTGTTCCCATCACAGTAAATACATTGCAGTGGTGACAATGAGACCTGTAACATTTTGCTTAAGCTAATGAGGGAAAATATGTAATCATAAATATTGACTCTTGATTATTAGAAATGATTGATAAATTCTAGAACATTTGCCAAAAAAAAAATATGTATACATTATGAAATAACTAAATGGAGCTAATTTCATGTGCCTTACCCTGCATGCTTAGCATTGGTTTGTGGTTGAGAACATGTAACACCTACCCTCAGCAACTTTTTAGAAAGACAGTGCATTGTTATTAGCATAGTCACCAGGCTGCACAACGGATCTCTGGAACTTATTTCAAAAGAATCTCTTTCAACCCAATTTTGTATCCAATGACCAGCATCTCCCCACTCCACCCCCACCCCAGGCTCCGGTAACCACCTTTCTACTCTCTACTTCTAGGATTTCAAATTGCCTGGATTCCACATATAAGTAAAATCGTTCTCTGCTTGTCTCTCTGTGTCTGACTTATTTCATTTAACGTAGCGTTCTCCAAGTTCATCCACAGTTGTTTCAAATGGCCAGATTTCCTTCACTTGGAGTAGAATTCCATTGTGCATAGGTACCTGTATCTCTCCCTTCCTTCCTTCTTTCCTTCTTTCCTTCCTCCCTCCCTCTCTCCCTCCTTCTCTCCCTTCTTCCCTCCTTCCTTCCCTCCCTTCCTTCCTTCCTCCCCTACTTCCTCCTTTCTTCTTTCCTTCCTCCCTTCCTTTCTCCCTTCCTTTTTTCCTCTCTCTCTCTCTCTCTCTCTCTCCTTCTCCTTCTCTCTCTCTCTTTCTCTCTCTCTCTCTCTCTCTCTCTCTCTCTCTCTCTCTCTCTCTCTATCTCTCTCTATCTCTCTATCTCTCTATCTCCATCTCTCTCATACCGGGGACTGAGACCCAGGGGACATTCTACATCCAAGCTATACCTCCAGCTCTTTTATTTTCTACTTTGAAACAAGGCCTCACTAAGTTGCTGAGGGCCTTGCTAAATATGCTGCTGACACTGGCTTCAAACCTGCAATCCTCCTGCCTCAGTCTCCAAATACTGAGATTACAAGCATATGCCCCCATGCCTGGCTTGTACGAATTTTCTTTATCCATTCTGCCTGACAGGCCCTCGGGTGGAGCCCGGACCTTGGCTCTTGTGAACCGTGTCTCAGTGAACATGGAGTATGGATGTCACCTCGGCGTATCGATTTCATTTCTTTTGGTTCTATACTCAGAAATGGAATAGTCGGATCACAGGGCAGTGCTATTTTTGGTTTCTGGAGGAATCTGCATGCTCGTGTAAATTCCCACCGGCAGCCTGCACGGGTTGTTCCTCATCTCCGTGGACCAGGAGCCAGCGAAGGCCTGAGCGTGATCTCAGGATCGCCCTGAGAGCTCAGTGCGGTCCCAGCGCTTCTGTCCCTTGTCATAGCAGGTAGCTGTGTCCCGGAGGAGAGTCCTTTCTCGTGTTTCACTTTGGGCTTGGTTATCTATTCTATGTAAGCCATCCACCCCAAAACTTAGGGGTTCCAAGCAATGATACTAATTTATTCAGGTAAAAATCTGCAATCGAGTTAGGTCTGGGTGGGTGGGGGTGGGCAACTCATCTCCTTCTACAGGACAGAAGTAGAGGAAACTCAACAGAAGGAGCGGCAAAGATCCTCCACCTGGCAGGCCAGATTCCCTCGTGAGCTTTTTTTTTTTGTTTTTGTTTGTTTGTTTTGTTTTATGGTACTGGGGATTGAACCCAGGGGCATTCTACCTTTGAGCTACACATCCCCAGCCCTATTTTTTATTCTTTATTTTGAAACAGGGTCTCACTAAGTTGCAGAGGGCCTCACTAAGTAGCTGAGGCTGGCCAGGAACCTGTGATCCTCCTGTCTCGCCCCCCAAGTACTGGGATGACAAGCGTGTGCCACCAAGTCCAGCTTCCCTCGTGGTTTTGTTTGCATAACGTAGCTAGTGCTCGTAGCCAGACCTTGAGTGGAAGTGTTGGGTGTTCACTTCACGCAGACAGTTATGAGCTGGTGAGCCCTCGCCCCACCCCCACCCCCTGCTCTTTATACGATGACCTTGAGGGCAGGTGCTGAAGTTGAAGGTGAGGTTGGCAGTATCAGTAGGTGAAACCGGGGTCACCACATGAGCAGATCGCCCTATTCCCTCAGGTGGACTCTGAACCATTGGGAGCGGGGGGATTTGTTACTGCACATTATCACTTCCCATACTGACCAATACACGGTCAGACCTGGTCTTCAGTCCTGGCTGATCACTAATGAATCGGGGCCACGGGCACAGGACAGGCGTTCTCTGTGCTGCAGGCCCTGCAGGAGGACAACCCAACTCTGGCCCTGCAGGAGGACAGCCCAACTCTCTGATTTGTGGGGTTCCTGGGGGAATCCAGTGAGGGAGCATGCTGAGTGCTTGGTGCACAGCAAGGATTCAGAAAGGGGTGCCTGCATCTTTGATAGATATCTACCATGTAATTGAATGCCTATTTACCGATTAAGAAGCTAAGAGGCCAGGTTTTAAACAGCTGAGAAACCACAGGGTCAGGAAGAGACAGGTGTGGGAAGCCAGGAGCAGATCCCCTGTCCCCATGGGCCGGCGTGCTGCAGGACACCAGGACCCGTGCAGTGCGTGTCAGCCTGTAACGCAGGTCAGGCTTGGGGCTTGGCCCTTCACAACGGGGCCCAGACCTTTGCTCTGAACCTGTTTACCCGGTTGAACAACCGAGATAGTGCTCTTATTGAGAAGGCTTTGGGCTTGTCAGTGTCTAAGGCAAAGTCCTTTCCAGCTGGGACCTTATCATGGAGGTGTGTCCTTCCTCCTGTGGCTTCCAAAAGACTTCTGCTCCCAGGCGAAGTGCTCAAGGGAAGGTGTGCGAAGGTGGGCCCGCTGCGCCCTCTGGTGGCCACCGTCATGGCCCGCGCTGGCAAAAGTCAGAGGAAGCTGAGGGACTTGGAGGAGCCAGCTGTACCAGGGAGCACCAGCTCATCTCCAGGTGCTTCCGGTGGGAGCACAGCAGAGTTCCACGTCCTCATACACTCCGGGGAACAAAGCACTTGTAATGGTACCCAGGACTCGGGAACCCAACCTTCATTTTTTTTTTTTTTTTTTTGCCAAAATGTTATTTTATTTATTTTTATTTTTTATTTTTTTTATTTTTTTGTGGTACTGGGGATGGAACCCAGGGGCATTCTACCTCCGAGCCACACCCCCAGCCCTATTTTTTATTCTTTATTTTGAAATAGGGTCTCACTAAGTTGCAGAGGGCTTCACTAACTGAGGCTGGCTGTGAACCTGGATTCTCCGGTCCCAGCCTCCCAAGTCCTGGGATTATAAGTGTGCGCCACCATGCCCGGCTATATTCCAGTTTTTATCAGAGCATAATAACCGTCCAGAACAGGGGGTTCCCCGAGGGCACATCCATGTAGGCACATAACATTAGCCTATCAATCTAACTCCCGTGACCTTCCCTCCCCCTTCCTTTTTCGTGTTGGTCTCTCTTCTATTTTCATGAGATCTTCCACCTCCTTTTCTTTCCTTCTTCCTCTCTGGCCTCCACTACCTATGAAAGAAAGCACATATGATCCTTGACCACCCTCAACTTTCTGAGCCCAGCTGATCTCACTCAGCCGAACACTTTCCAGTTCCATCCATTTTCCTGCAAAGGCCACGCTCACATTCTTCTTCAAGGCTGAGTACTACTCCACTGTGGCCACGTTTTCTTCCAGCCCTCAGTGTGAAGTCCTGGCTGCACCCCTCACCCACCTGCAAGTTCCCTAAGCTCCCTGTGGCGATTCCTCTTTCAATTCTCCTCCGGAGCCGGTAGTGGCTCCTTGGTGGGAGGAAAGGAGATTACTCTAGATGGAGCCCTCAGCGCCCCTTTGGCTGTGGGGACACTCACGGCCATGGTTAATTAGCTCCCCTTTGGAGGGCGCTGCCCCGGCCTGGGTGTCTGCCCGTCTCTCTTTGCCCCTGACTTCTGACATATAGAAGAGGCTGCCCGTGCTCTCCTGGGCTTGGGGCTTGCAGACACTCAGTGAGGGTCCTGGAGGGGGGCAGTGACAGGGACCTGTCAATCACGTCAATGCACCCTCACGGCAGCCCCACAGGTGGCTATCCCTGAGGTCCAGGTGCTGACCCTGACCCCCAGGTGCCTGAGTGGAGAAAGTGGAGGTAGAGACCAGACCCTCCCCAGCAGGCACAGGGAGTCCCAGGAATCAGGGGGCGCCTCTGACCAGGTCCCCTAACCCATAGTCACATCCGGCCTCTGATGACCTTGGCCCCTTAGTAAGGGACAGACCCCTGAGTGCACAGTTGTCCCTCTGTATCAGTGGAGATTAGCTCCAAGTCTCCCAAGGACGACAGAATTCTCGATCGTCAAGTCCCTTGTGTATTTGCAATAAACTATTCACGTCTCCTGTGTACTCTAATTTTTCTCTAGATTCCTTTCAATAATGACAAACAGTGGGAAGGCTACATAGTTGCTGGGCTATATTGCTTAGGAAGTAATGGCAGGAGATACACATCCATGTGTCACAACTTCTGCGAAGATCCCTTTGATCTACAGTTGGCTGGATACGAAATGATTTACGGATACAGAAGGTCAACTGGATGTATCATTTCTTCTTTTGCAAAAGGACCACGAGCAAATTGTGGAATGCACAAGCCAACTGCCCGAGGTGTTCCGAGGAGCCCTGGGCTGGGCAGAGAGGACAGGGACACCCACGTCCGCCAGGCCACACCTGGTCAGGCAGGACGCCTGTGTCCCAGAGGAGATCCCTCACTGGGGACAGAGAGGCATCTAGGCCTTATCCCTTGACATCGTGGGAAGTAGCAATCAAAAGGATGGAAAAGAGGAAAAGGAGGGGGCGTGTGTGGAGAACGGGGTGGCCACATCTGGAGAGGGGGCAGATGAGTCCCCCCTACTCTCTTTTTGATCCTTGTGTACACGGGAAATCGGGAAGTGCCTTCTCAGAGATTTGCTCTTAGTCGATTAGCTTTGGATTGAAAGATTGGGCATATGTTTGGAACAGCTAGAGGGGGATTCCTAGGACTCTCTCGGGCTTCCCAGGACTGAATCCCAGGAGGCTCTGTGTTTGTAGGGTGTGCAGAAAGAAGCAGGGTGGGCGTTGCCTTTGGCTGCTGTACACAGGAGGTACCTAGAGAGTCCTTAAGGGTCTTCAGATTGCCAAGGCCTTCCAGGCCAACATCCTTCCCTTCCAAGGGGCTCCAGGCAGAGGCCAGGGCTGATGAAGGGGAACAGGACTGTGCAGGGCCAAGCACCTGCTGAGCTGTCCCTGCGGGAACAACCACCCTGTGCTGCCATCCTGTGGCCACCTGTGTGAATTGCAGCTGCAATGTAAGTCCCACAGGAGGGAATCTGGGAGAGTCCTGACTTTGATGAAGTTGAGGGACAGACCGGGCATGTTGATGATGGGTGAAAGCAAGGCCTTGGTGGGGTGAGAACATGGAAGTAATGGAGAAGACGAAAGGTAACCACTGGGAGAAAATGCAGAGGCAAGCCGAAGCCCCCAGTTGTATGCTTGAAGGGAGGGCATGGCTTCAGTCAGGTGAGGCTTAGCATCACCATCCACTTCAGGGGCCCCATTCCTGTGTTTCTTTAGTAATAGGGAATGAGCCATAGCTTCTGCATGCCACGTCCCTTCCTTAAACCCTCTGCACGTGCTGAGCACAGAGTACTGGGGGCAGCAGAATGGACAGGAAGCCTGGACCCAGAGAGGGAAGGCTGGTTCTGAACCTGCCTCTGCCCTCAACTGCCCTGGCAGGGCTGCTGGGACCAGTTACCACCATGTCCGGGAAGTTTTGCAAACTGTAAAGTGCCCTGTGAATTGGAGCGTGTCATTAACATTGACCACGATTTTACATTGCATATGCCCAACACTGGGTCTCTTTGGGGTCTATTAAAAAAAACCCAAAGGAGAGGTTTGTGTCAACTTTGGATCAGACTCACGTCCATGGACCTTTCTCTGCAGGAGACAGAAAGACACTCCCTCGGCCCACATTGGGCCTGCTGGTCTGTGTTCCCGGGACGCCTGTGGCCCTTTTGCTTTTGATTCTTCCCATGGCTGGTACTGTCACATCTGCTGAGAGACAAGAGGGCTGAGGCTTGGGTGGTTAGGGGCTCGTCACGGTCCTGCGGCAGAGGCCGGCGCCAGCTCTGTCTCCTGAACCTCTTTGGGACCATCGGGGGCAGACACTCACCCAGGAGGCCTGGGCGGGCGGGGATGAAGCCTCCGGGCATCTCAGGATTGAAAACACCTGCTGAACGGGAATGCTCCAGGACAGCGCCAACCCCAGGCCCTGGTATAAAAACACCACACACCCCCAAACAATAAAATAGCTCTTTTTATTTATTCACTTTGATCAGGATCACTGGAAATAGTCAACAATAAATAAAACGGAGCAAGGGCAGAGGGAGGCAGACTCGCCAATGTCATTCAAAATGCATCTGATCAATCAACGCTCAGCGGTAGATGGACAGGGAGGCAGGCGGGGGCGGGGGGAGGGGAGGAAAGCCCAGTTTAAATCACCAACAACCGAACAGAGGAGATAGCGAGGGGGAAAAAAAGTGCTCTGTTAACTTTGGCTTTGCAGGGGCTGCGGGGAAGGGCCAGCGATTGTGTAGGAGGAAAGGAAGGCTCTTGGCCACCCTAGCAGGCGGCGCCTCTGGCTGCGGGCTCAGGGTAGAGCTGCCCTCCGGGCTCTGGGCCCATGGCAGGTGGGCAGCTGAGGGCAGTTTGGTGTTATGGTAGAGGCTGAGCTGAGGGACAGGCTCCTGCTGGGCTGGAGGTGGCTGACTGCTGGGCAAGTTGATGGTGTTTGGTAGGGAAAAAACTGCCAGAGCCCTTTGTGACCATCTTGGGCCGCTGTTCTGCCCTCTCTGCCTTTTCCTCCCCCACCCTGATCCTTTGCACAGGGGTCAGGAGCACCCAGGGGTGCAGAGCCCGAATGCTCAAGACCTACAGGGAGACTTGGTTCTATCTCAGTTGACTGGTCCAGGCCACAGGAACACAAGCAACCGGTGACCATGTCTGCTGCAAACCAGGTGTCTGTGATGGACACGATGACACCCCCAAGCTCCACAGACGGGCGGGGACAGTCGCTGGCTCCAGAAGGTACCTGGTTGACGTCTGGTCCTCTTTGGCTGAAAGTGACTGCTCAGGATGGGGCTTCTCTGTGGAGAGCGGTTTCCACCGTAACCAGGCAAAGGGAGTGTGAGCTCGGATCTCCACCCCAGCCTCCTGCAGTTGGGCTTGAAGAGGCAGGGACCCCCCACACCAGTGTTCTCTGCGCTTCTAGTCCACCCGTGACCCAGAGGCCCCATTCACGTGGAGGTAGGACTGGCCTCTGGCCACAGCGGAGACTGGAATCCCATCCAGGCTGCTCAGTCTGCCACTTCCCTTTCTGATCTAACTTTCCTGTTCCATGTTGGATCCTGTCTTCTCTGGCTGAGACCAGCCCATATGGTTTGCTTGTCTTATAGTCAGTTTCAAAAGGTGCCCACCGAGGAGCTTTTCTCTCTGTCCTGTGCACCCTCAGGGAGCCAGAGTCTGCAAACCTGCCCTTCCTCCTGCTCAGATGAGAGCAGAAGGACCACATAGTACCAGCTCTAGCAAGTCAGCCCCCTGCAGGTAGGGAGGCCGAGGTTTCTGGGCCTGTGCCTCAGTGGCTGCAGGTTCAACTCGACACGGCAGGCAGGGTCCAGGGCTGGTTTCCAGGCCCCCGAGGGAGCGCCCAGCCATTGCCCTGACTCTGCATGTGGTTGAAATGGAGAGCCACCTGGTCAGGACGCCTCTGGCTCTCTTGCCTCCAGCAAACTCGGTTCTTTTGGAAACACTTCTGACTCTCAGCCACTTGCACCCCAGGGGGAGGCTCCAATTGTCTTTGGCTACTTGGTGCATTTAAGTCTGGCCACAAACAACCAGCTTTTGTTCACTTAAGTATCCAGTGCTAAGTCAATGAGACGCCAAAAGATGGCGGCTGGGCTATGGGAAGAGGAAGAAGAGTGCCATCCTTCATTGGAGGCAGGAGAAGGCGGCAGCTAGCTTGCCCGGGGCCCCTGGGGCAGCCAGAGGACGGGGCTGAGCACTCAGAGGAGGGCCCAGGGTCAGCCACCCAAGTTTGCTGTGGTTTCTCGGGAGGTTGGATGGAGTCTTGCTGAGAAAGCCCAACCCCGGGCATCTTAAACATGGGAACCAATGACATCCTACTTGGATGACCTGTGCTGACCTGTGCTATCTGTCCCAATTGGTCATGTTTGCAAGTCACATCCCTTCTCTGGGCCTCGCTTTTCTCACCTGTAAAATGAAGAGTGGAAGCCAGGCGTGGTGGCGCACGCTTGCAATGCCAGTACTTGGGGGATGAGACCAGAGGATCTGGGTTTGTGGCCAGCCTCAGCTACTTAGTGAGGCCCTCCGCAACTTAGTGAGACCCTCTTTCAAAAATAAAGAGTAAAAAATAGGGCTGGGGGCGTAGCGCGGAGGTAGAATGCCCCTGGGTTCCATCCCCAATACCGAAAAAAAAATAAAATAAAATGAAGAGTGGGATTCGTGGGCTGGGAGGTAGCTCGCAGCTGGAACACCCTCGTGGGAGGGAGGAGGAAAGAGAAGGAGACCAGACAAGTGACCCAGGCAACATGCAGCTCAGACACAGGCCCGGCTTCACCTCCAGGACCCGTTCTTACCCAGAGAACCCCAGAGCATGCATGGCAGAACTGGGACCTGTCATCCCTTAGAAGGGAGGGCTTGGGGCTGAGCGCTGCTCTCTGGCCCTGTGTCCACTAATCTCAAGCTGGCCCCTGGGACCCATCACCGGCCAGCACACATCTGCTGGGGACCCGTGACATCGAGCCTTCCAGGGTGCACCTTTGGCACGGCGGCCTCCTGGTGATTTGATAACACTGCCAGGCGAGAGAGTCTAATGTGTGGGCAGATTTTAAAGCTGAAACAAAACAAAACGAAAGCCAGAACCCAACAAAAACACCTTCTGGATTCTGAGTCTTTGAGAATCTAGTGAAAGCTCTCATGGGACTTCCCTGCACCAAAACACTCATCAGACTTGGGAACCTGTCAGAGTCAGCATGCAATGTTTGGGGACTCTTGGGAATGGCCAAAGCCACCACGTGGCCCTGGCTGAGGCCCCCGAAGCCCGGTAATTCCTCCCTGTCAGGCTGCAAGGGGACTCTGGGCCAGCTGTGGACGCCTAGATGACAACTTTCATGAGCCACCGGGAAATGCCCCACCTCCCCAGGGCAGCTGCTGCTTCAGGAAGAGTGCGCAACAGGAAAAGCAGCTTTTGTGACTGGAGCCGACAGTCACTGCCCCAGCCACTGTCCCTGTGACATCTCCTGGCCCTAGGGAGGAGTCCGTCACTCAGTTGGGAGACTCCAAGCCTGAGAATGAGCCCAAGACCCAAGGAGGAAGGTAGGCCATGCTGGATGGAGAGGTAGCTCCGAACATTCCAGAACCCGACCCACCCAACACCCTTGGGCCTGGCCCCCTGGCATGCTCCGGCCCAGACACCCAAGAATCCCTTCAGGTCTGCCTCTAAGCGCCCCACCCCTGAGCTGAGCTGTCAAGTGAAGCAACAGCAGCGCAGTTAGACCAGCAACAACGAGAGAGCACACAGTGTCAGTTGAATTAAAAATAAAAATCAATAAATAATCAGGAGGGCGGAGGAGGAGAGAGGAGACGAGGTATGTGCCAGCCACCATTCCTTGGATGCCCCACCCGAGCCCCAGGACACCTAGAAGGTAGCCAGTGAGGACTGGCCCACAGCTTGGGCCCTCGGCGAAAATGCTGCTTGTGGGTGTCCCCCCCAGGGGGCCTCAGTCAGTGACAATACCAGAGTGTTCCAGGGCTGAGGTACCCTGGGGAGATGCTGAGTATCATCCAAGCATTCTTCCAATTTAGGTGCTTGCTCAGAAACCGGAACACATGCTCCCCGCCATGAAGCATGGGGGCACCGGGGGCCCCCTTCCTTGAGTTGGGGGCTTTTGCTTCCTTTTTAACCAATGCATGCATTTCCCCCCCAAAACTCAAAGGCACGTGGAAATAGTCGGGTTTGCTCTCAGCCATGGTGCTATCCCGAGCGCTCTGCAAAGCCTCTGTGGGAAGGGGCTTCGGCTCCTGTGAAAACACGTGGCCAGGTATCCAGGAGGACCTCTGCGGGCACAGGCCTGTCTCCGCCTCCTTGGTGAGCCTGGGATGGAGATGGCAGCCTTCCCCGTCAAGAGAGAGCCCAGGCTTCTTGCCAAGACGCAGCACCTCGCCCCGGTGCCTGGCGTGGCTCTGGCCTGGAGGTAGTCATCGCTTACAGGCTTTCCAGGGGGCCTCACAGTACAGCGCATGCGCAGCTGCTGCCCAGCTCCCCTGGGAAATCGCCCATCTGGTACCACATGGGAGTCTTCCATATCGGTCCCCACCACTCCAAAAGCCAAGATAATTTTTGTGTTTGGAAACTGGGCCTTTCCCAGGGTCTCCCCAGCTTTTCCCAGCTGTGAGACAGCGGTGGGAGGGGGTTCTCTCCCCCTCACCCCCAGATAGGTTCTGAGTCTTGCTCTGTGGCTCTGGCAGAGTCAGGGGACTCTGCTGAGTAGAGGCTGCCCAAAGTGGGGGTGCTGGAGGCTGTGAGCGCCCCCAAGCCTGGCCCTGGAAACTCCCAGCAAGGCAGGGCTCCGGCGAGGTGCTGGGGCCGGAAATGGAGAGGCGCGGTGTGGGTGTACTGGTCCACAACCCCTTGCTGCGTCATCTCCCCTTGAAGATGCGGATTTTGTTGATGGCTGCCAGGGTGGCGGTCACATTGGCCTCGAAGTCTCCGTCATGCACCCCCGTCTTGCGGAAGGCCCCCGCCGACGGGTTGTTCTCCCAGTAGTGATGCCAGTTCCCTCTGCTGTCTGCCCCAAAGCCGTACAAGTCCACCTGCAGGGGGCAGAGGGATGGTGAGAACCCGAGTTCAGGGCCCCAACGGGTGGGACCTCTTGGGAAGTGAGCCTGCGGGCATCCCTGGACCCCCTGCACGTCCGAGGGCTCAGAGAAGCCCTCCAGGTCTTCCAGCAGCTCAGTAATGCCTAGGCGAATCAAGCAAGACTCCAGGTGGAGGCCAGCGTGAGGCCGAGGTGCTGGGATTTAGCCCCATGGATAATTCCAAGGAGCAACTGAGATCGAAAGCCATGGTCTTAGACCAAGTGACCTGCAGGCTCCTGATTTTTTTTTTTTTTTTTTTTTTTTTTTTTTGCGGTACTGGGGATGGAACTCAAGGGTATTCTACTTCTGAGTTGTACTCTCAGCCCTTTTTTTTTTTAATTCTTTATTTTGAAACAAAACAAGGTCTCACTAAGTTGTGGAGGGCCTCACTAAGTAGCTGAGGCTGGCCGTCAACCTGGATCCTCAGATCTCAGCCTCCCAAATACTAGGATTACAAGCATGTGCCCCCACACCCGGCTCATGCTCCTGTATTTTGATGCTAAATCTGAGCCTGTGCCATCCACCGTCCTGGTCCCACTGCCTCGGATGGCCGATGGCCGGAATGCATCAGAACTCTGCCTCCTGGGAACTTTCTCCTAAAGCACTGTCACTCCTTAAACCCGCGCTGAGAGGCATCCCAAGCCCAGGTAGAGCCGGAACCTGAGCTGCTGGAGGACCTGGGCCTGAGCTCACACCCTCCTTCCCTCCAGCCTGTCTGGGGCATGGCGGCTGGCGAGCCCTCGTCCCCTGGAGGCTGGGCAGTGTACCTCGTGGCAGATGTGCAGGGAGAAGATGACAGAGAGGATGCCGGTGGACGGGTACCGCCCGTGGCCCTGCAGCCAGCTGTCGAAGACGTACTTCATGAAGGCCGGGTGGTAGATGAGGATCTGCGGGAGGCAGGACAGGGCCAGCGTGAGCCCTGGTGGGCAGTGGCACTGCGGGGCGTTGGGTGCCACACGCTGGTGGCCGTGGGGACACAGCCCCGAAGAGGCCTGACGAACAACCCTGCAGGTTTGTGTCCAGTGGGAAAGACGGAGCCCCGAGGCAGGGTATGGGAGGGGAGAAGGGTCACAGAGAGAACTGAAGCAGAGAAGGGTCAGGAAGTACTGGGCTAGTGGCTTGCAGCAAGGGCATCTATCTATTTATTTGTTATTTGTTTATTTATTTATTTTGTGGTACTGGGGATGGAGCGCAGGGGCATTCTACCTCCGAGCTACATCCCCAGCCCTATTTTTTATTCTTTATTTTGAAGCAGGGTGTCACTCAGTTGCAGAGAGCCTCACTAAGTAGCTGAGGCTGGCCACCAACCTGTGGCATTTAAATAAAACCCCAAGGAGGCCGGGGAGCGAGGCCCGGGGCTTCTGGGCAGAAGGGACTCCAGGGAAGGCCGGAGGTGAGCACTGGGGGTGCTGTCACAGGATTGCAGCCTCTGCAGCTTAGCGAGCTCCTCATCAATTTAGCGAGCCCAAGTCTCAATGGGGGTATAGCTTAGAGGCAGAATGCTCCTGGGTTCAATCTCTAGTAAAGAAGAGAAGGAAAGAAAGAAAAGGAAGAGAGAGTGAGGGAAGGAAAAGAAGCCCATGGAGGAGAAGGGCTGAGCCCCCCACTCACCTTATCCTGCTTCACTCTGATCTTCGAGGGGACTGGCACGTAAGTGCTGCAGTTGGGGACAGAGAAGGAGGTCAGCATGGGCAGGGACGGCCAGCCCACCAGCGCCCTCTGGCGAGCCCTCCCCTGCCCGAGCTAAGCCCCTGGGGCTGCAGCCTGAGGTGGACACCAGAGGGCCACCTTGGCCCACTGCAGGACCTCCTGCAGGTTGAACTGTCAGGCTTTCCAGAAAGGTTGGGCGTTGGGTAGAGGACTCCTCCAAGCCCGGCCTAAGGACACACTTGGGGACCCGAGGCACCCCAACCTAACTGGTCCAGAGCACCCATGCTCAGCAGCTGGGGAGCCGGCTGGGACTGGGCACAGGCTGAAGCGGCCCATGGCCACCCTGTGCTCATGCCTGTGCACAAAAGCCCTTCAGAGGCCGGGCCTAGCTAGGTGGGGTGTGCTCAGGCTCCAAGCTCCTGTGCAGTCCTCTGCCCTGGGCTCTTCCCTTAGTCCCTGCACCTTGAAGGCGGGGCCCCACTCCAACACTGCAGTCCCTGCACCGGGGCTCTGCTCCTGGGACACTTGGCCCAAGACCAGGAGCATGTGCAAATCTGAGAACGGAAGCCATTCCTTTTCGGGAAGAGCTGGGGCCTTAGGAATTGAACCCAGATGGCTGCACCAGCTCTGGGTCCAGCTCAACCCTGAGGAAAAGGACCAGCGGCCAGCAGGAGCCTGGGGAGCAGCAGCCAGCCCCTCCCCCTCACCACCCGTGCTTAGCATCCCCGCATGGGGGGTGTGGGGGCCCCAACTGCACTGCAGGTCCAGACCCCCACTCAGCCCACGCCCACTTTACAGTTTAAAAAGCCAAGGTCTCTTCTCAGCAGGGAGCACTTTACAGCTACATAGGGAGCAAGGATCACATGTCCCGGCTCTCCCAAGAGTTTCCAGGGCCCTCAGGAGACAAACCCTGAGTTCTTTTAAGAAGTCCCTGGCAGGAGGACAGCAGAGCTTGTGGTTTTGTAGAAGTAGCTGGAGGGGAGGGCCTGCAAGAGTTGGGCTAGCAGAGAGGCCGCCGCCAGGACAGCACTGCACAAGCCGGAGCAGGTCCCCAGGGCACTCACTGGGAGATGGTGCCCGTGGTGGTGGCGCTGATCACCCACAGCAGGTCCGTGGTTTTGAAGGGGATCAGGACCATGCTGACGTTCTCCGAAAGCTCCCGGAAGCTCTCAGGGTACACAAGGTGGTGGGTGGTTTTGCTCCCAACGTCGGCCTCAAACCC
Source organism: Graphiurus murinus (assembly GCA_004027655.1). NCBI lineage: Eukaryota > Metazoa > Chordata > Mammalia > Rodentia > Gliridae > Graphiurus > Graphiurus murinus. The sequence goes on from PVLC010002610.1 coordinate 53,081, forward strand.
CGAGGTGGGCGCCTTGTTCATCCTGGGAGAGGAAGACAGAGAAAGGTGAGTCACACAGCCGGGGTGCCACCGGGCCGGGGGGGCCGCACGCTCTGGATGTCGTATGGCCCAGGTGTCGCATGGCAGAGGCCCCAGGGCTGCAGGGTCTTCCGCTGTTGTGACCTCAGGTGCATGCTCTTCTTCCTATGACTCAATTCCTCCTGCATATAACGGGGACAGTTAAGGCTCAGGGCAAAGGCTATGGAGTTCCCTTTTATGATCCCAAGTCAACTGACCTGTCCCCATAGTTGGTCCCTCTCCCTGGGGCCCCAGTCCAGTGGGATTTACAGTCCATTCTATGGGCTAGGAAACCCAAGGTCAGAGAAGCTGTCCTTGGCCGCAGATCCACCACGTGGTGGCTGCAAACTCAGGTCTCTTGGACCCCAAATCCGACTCTGCCCGCACCCTGGACATTCCCTCGGGACACGGGGTGCACGGAGAGGTCAGGTGAGAGGTCAAAGGTGCTAAAGTCAGAGATACAGGAATGAGAGGCTGTTTTAGAAGGTAGCCAGGGGCATGGCCGGTCCCACCACTGCTTGCCCTCTCCCTGGGGCCCTTGTGCGTGATGTGGGGGGTCGGGAGGTCACAGGAAACTCAGGGTAGACTTGGGCCTCCTCTGGGATTCTAGCTCTTGGTGACAACAGCAATGCATTCGCCATTAAAAGCATATGGTTTGTCACCACCTAAATGGCAAAAAGGGGCAAAGTACAAAGATAGAAGCAGTGTGTGCAAATCCCCCTGCGCTGTCACCAGGTCCCCCAGGCCATGTGTCCAGCCCTCTAGGACCTCCAGCCGTGACTCCTCTAGTCCTCCTGCAGAGCAGAGTTGGGGAATCAGGCCATGGGTGTGGGGAGGAGCCATCCCCCCCGGGGGGAGTCTGAGGACCCCAGGACTGGAGCCTCAGCCTTCTGGCTGAGCACAGCACTGCAGGGATGCTAGGGTGCAGCCCTAGCACCCTGGGTGCAGCCAGGAGGGGCTGGGCTGCAGGTCTGCCATGCTCACCTCAGCACAAAGTCGTGGCTGTCGATGTCCGGCCCATACCCGGACTCCCTCAGGTTCCCCGAGTTTCCCACCACTGCGCAGCGCCGGCAGCCCACCGAGCTCTTCTCCAGCAAGGGGTCCACATTCCCGGGCACTAGGCCGAACAGCTCCTTAACCGTGTCGTTCAAGTGATTGGGCTTCCTCTCCCGCTGCAGCTTCTGGGGCAGATGACGGACAGAAGGAGACAGGTCAGCCTGGCTGGGTGGCCTCGGGCTCGGTGGCTTTGCCTCCCAGTCATCAGCTGTTTCCTGGGACCTCCTGGGGGGGGGGGGGGGAGCTGACTCTCTGCTGGGTCCCTGCACATGAAGCAGCTCAGACACACCTCCCCACCGAGGAGCCCAAAGGCTGCCAGGCGACCGAAAGGAAGGAATTCACTCAGTCACTCTGCACATGTTCACTAAGCACTTGAAGGTGCATCTGATCTCTCACCCTAGAGAGTCTGCAGAGACAGCGTAAGTTGTGCTGCACCAGGCCCAACGCCAGGCCACAAATGTGGTGTTCTGTCAACCAAAGGCAAGGAAAGATGCTCTTGGCCAGGCCAGGCGATGACCAGTCCACGTGCAAGCCAGGATTTGAACCTGGGCTTTTTCAGACCCACCTGAAGATTTCTCCCAAACACAGCCACTGTACCCAGCCCTTGGGATCTTGAGCTTCAGGAAGCCCAGCCCCTGGAGTCGGGGACATGGGAATGGGGTGATTCTTAGCAGCCCCAGAGACACAGAGTGACTGGGAGGAGAAGGAGTGGTTGGAGGTGGCTTTGGCCACTGTTGAGGAGACTAGTGACCAGGCAATGTACAGGGGAATCCCTGGGGCATCTGGTCCCCACCTCAGTGGAAGGAATACAAGTTCCCCACCCCCGGGGAGGCACATCAAGAGCCCTCACTGTTTCTCTGGTTAACTGAATTTAGCATCTTCTCCAGCATAAGACTATTAGGCCGTGGCTATGGTTTAAGACATGGCTCCCGTGACCCAGGGCTGCTTGTGTTGAAATCTAGGTTCCCCTGTGAGGTATGAAGAGTTGAAACCTGACATGCCTATGGTGATTACAGGGGAGGTCACTGTGGTTAGAATTTTAAAAGATCATCAGGGGTACTGCAAGGGGAAAAGCAGGGGTTACCTACTAGAAGTGAAAAGGTACTTGTTGGGGTCTTAGCCCGGCGGGCCCGGAGAGACCTCACCTCAAGATGGCGCCTGGCAAAGTGCCAGGAGCAGCTGCAGGTGGTAACATCCTAGGGCTATGCCACGTCAGAGCGCATGCGCCAGCACGTCAGAGCGTGGACAGTGTGTGCCCAATAGGGGGCTGTAGTGTTACTTAAGTTGCCTGAGTGATCTACTACCTGATAGGCTCACTGGCTTTCCTCTTTACGGCTCCTCCCATACCTGACTGGAATATAAGGAGTCTCTTCTGTGAGGAGAGGGTGAAGAGAGAGAGAAGAATAAAGAAGCTTGCACCATTCCTGTGTGATTGTCGTCTCTTCGGGCCCTCGCGGGCAAGGGTCTGGCTCGGGGGACGATAGTACTCACAGATTACAATAAAGACCTGGTTCTACCCCGGTGCTGGACCACATGAGAGGGCCTCTCAATGTTAGACAGGAGACTGGCAAGGGCCAGGTTGGGCCACGATGACACAGAGGGCCAAACTAAAGTCCTGCACTGCAAAGATGGAAGAAGTAAAGCAGGAAGTTCTGCTCAGCTCACAGTGCGATGTTCCCTAATGTCCTGCCCTTGTCTCCTTCAGCAACCTGTGGTCCACGATTTGGGAGTCCTCAGATCTGTGTGAATCCTTCACTGGCCAAAGGGAGACTAAGACCTAGACCAGGCAGGGACTCTGAGGCCCTTTCTGTAGCGCATGCCTGGCAGAGCCTCTGTGGGCCTCAGCATCCCAGATCCTGTGCAGATGGCAGCACTGCTGGGGCGGGACACTCAATGCTCGTCACTGATGTCCCTAGGAGGAATATTCTGCCTTCCTCTGCCTTCGTGAATGACAGGACTGCTAAGCTACCGATTCCAATTCAGGAGCGTATATGGAGAAGTTCACAGATACCTGGGGATCCCGTCCCGGCTCACTTCCAAGTGTATGTCTTTGCACACAAAAGGAACACTCAATAAATGCCTACTGACTGAAGGGCCCGACTCCTCACATAGAACGTCCACAGGACATTTGCACTGGATTGGGGATTATAAGAAATCCGGAGAAAATTTAATGTATAGGGAGGCCGTGAGTAGGTTCTGATCAAATACTACACAATGTTACACAAGGGTGTTGAGCGTGCATGGATCTGGGTATCTGAAGGGACCCGGAGCCAATCCCTGACAAATTTTGAGGGGCAACTGTGTTTATTTCTTATCTGGATCACCTGGCAAGTACACGATTTTGACAATAACCGTGCATTTTGATACCTACAGCTGGATGTAGTAATTGTCTCCAAAGAGCTATGTCCAGTGACCAGTCCCTAGAATCTGAGGATGTGGCCTCGTTTGGAAGGAGGGACCCTGCGGAGGAAATCTCTATGGGTAAGTGATATCACACTGGACTCAGGGTGAGCTCTAGGTCCAAGGACAGGCACCCTAGTAAGAGAAGGAGAGAGAGGCCTAAGACACAGGGAGACCCAGGGCATGTCGAGGTGGGATGGAGACCGGGGTCAAGGGACACCAAAGACTGCCAGCAACATAGAAGCCGGAGAAGGCAGGAGGCGGGTACTCGCTCAGAGCCAACCCAGCCAGCACCTTCATTTCAGACTTTAAAACCCAGCATGGTGGTGCACGCCTGTAATCCCAGTACTTGGGAGACTGAGACAGGAGGATCCGGGTTCGAAGCCAGCCTCAGCAACTTAAGGAGGCCCTCTGCACCTTAGTGAGACCCTATTTCCAAAATAAAGCATTAAAAAAAAATAGGGCTGGAGGTGTAGCTCAGAGGTAGAATGCCCCTGGGTTCAATGCCCAGGACCACAAAACAAACCATCAAGAAAAACTGGTGAGAATTCAGTTGTGTAGTTCTGCTAGCTGGAGGACCTAGTGCAGCACCAGCTGCTCACACCTATAATATAATAGGTGCTCAATAAATAACCTCATGCAAATGAGTGAAGGAACGAAGCAGCGCAATCAGAATGCTGCTCCATGCCGGGTGGGGAGCACTTGGCTCCGGGAGCCCCCACCCTACCCCCGGCCCCCACCACCGCGGGCCTCACCAGCCACCATTGGTAGGTGTCCTCCTCCATGAGAGCGTTGTGGGCCGTCAGCAGCGGCTGCATGGTCCAGTTGAACCGCTCGTCGAACCAGGGCGAGACCCCGCGCTGGCTGATGCAGCGGGCGCAGGTGCAGGGCCGGTGGTTGATGAGCTTCCGCAGGTTCTCGGAGAACTCCAGGACCATCTGCTTGGGGAACCAGGTGGCGGGCACCATGGTGTGGGAGTAGTTCAGGACGAAGGAGGTGAGGAAGATGAGGAGCAGGAGGAAGGTGAGCACTTTGAAGATCTTCCTCCTCGCCGGCACCATCTTCGCTTTCTGTCGGGGCCTTCGGGCACAGGCGGGAGGAAATCCCACCTAGCTGAGCAGACCCACAGGAAATCTCGGGGCGCAGGAGGGGTGAGAGCCGCCAGCCTCAGGGGCTGGCAGGGCCCACCTGGCTCTGGGTTCTGGACATGTGCCTGGGCCACACGGAGGCCATGCACGGCGGGCTGGCTCTGCTGGGGTGCAAAATGTCTTCTAGGAAATAAAATAGCCTGCTTCCTCTGCAACCCTGACCAAGCCGATGATGTCTCCAGATTAAGCTTTAATTAGATGTAATGACTGTGATTTCCTTTCCCATTCAAAGGGGACCCTGGGCGCAATTAATCTCTGACAGCCCAGAGACCCTGGGGGCTGAAGACTCAGAGAGAAGGGGCTTGGGTCTGGGGTGTGGGGACTTGGTCTTGGCCACCCTCCTCCGGAAAGGGGGGCTTGTGAAGATCCTTGGTGAGCTCTCTGTCCCACGATGCCGCCCAGGATGTGGTAGTTACATCATGGCTGTCTGGATGAAGGTGAAGAGCTCATCTGTCATCTGCACAAAAAAAAAAGGAGAAAGAAGGGTGAGATCCTGTGACCTTGCTGTAAAATGTGTTTCTCTCTCCATGACCCCTCACCAGATGTATTCGTGGCATGGTGTCCCCTCTGCGGGTGGCTCTCCTGGCGGGGACAAGTGACGTATTTGCCCTTGGCATGCCTGCGTGCATGGGAGGCTCTCGTCTATTTGCAAGGCCACCAAGGGCCACAAAGGTGACCCAACTACGTCTCCCACAGCCAGAACCTAGGACCAACAGGACACACAGCCAAGGTGGGGGCTCATTTAGACCCCACCCAACCGGTCACAGAGGCTTCTGGGATGACACCAATCAACATTTTCAAAAACCCTAAAAAGACACTGCAAAGGAAAAGCAAGCATACCTCTCCCCGACCCCTGGCCCAGGCCCTGGGAAGAGGTGAGGGTGACACGATCCTCCCCGTCTCCACCACCAGGTGGGCAGGCTGCAAAGCCCAGAGGGACACCAGTCTTGGCTCCGGAAATGGACTTAGGCCAAGACGCCAGGACCAACGACCTCTGCACATCGGGTATGGGGTGAGGGAGGTCACGACCCCAACAATGCAAGGTGGAAGAGAGACGCGGCCCCTGGACTCTTCTGCAGGGTGGTGGTCATGGCCTGACCAGGTGCTGGAATACCGGGGGTGGGGGGGCACAGACATGTGTGGGTGACAGGGTCACCAGTACAAAAGCAGCAGCCCTTTTGAGGACTTGGAAAGTAGGGGTTCCTTGGTGCAGAAAACTTTCCCCTATGACAAGGAGCTGGGGACAATTGCCCGTGGCCAGAGAATTGCTTGAAACACTTTGCATGTGCAAATGAACCAACAGTGGGCTTTGGATAAGCACTTGCTGAATATGCAGGATACCCCCCTGAGGATGCCTGCACCTCTATGCACACTCCAGGAAACCCAGCAGGCTGCCCTCAAGGTTGACGCTTCCAACAGAGCGCCCAGAAGGGTCCTTAGCTTTCATCATGCTGCCTTTCTAGAATGGACAGCAGGCCTAGAGAGGCCATGAGGCTCCTCCAAGGCCACACAGCAAGATGGGCAATGCCAGGACCCCGCTCCTGCCCTCTGGGCTTTCCACACCGCCTCGGCCAATCCCTCGTTCATCAGTGCTTGCCTGGTCTGCACGTGCCTTCCCTACTCCTTCTTTGGGTTTCATGGACTGTCCTCGTCCCCGCTTCTTGAAATGGACACCAGCCAGCTCCTCGGCTTTCCTGCTAAACCCGATCGGCTGGAATGGCATGCTATGTTATTTCAGGGGACTTTTTCAGCTCAAGGGTGTCCCTCTGACTATTTGTGACTTGTAGCTCGCAGGTGGGTGAGCGGCTCGATCCTGTCACCCACCTTCTAGTCAGTATTTGTCACCGCTGTCCTAAATACACACCCTGCTTCCTGAAGTAGTGGGATGGGGCGCGGCGGTGACTCTGCTTCTGCCATTTTCTCAGTGTCTCTCCCTCTCTGGTTATCTGGGCCTGTCACACGGGAGCCCGGTTATGTGGATATTGGGTGTGACACTGGCATAGAGGCCTGGGGTGGGCTGTCCTTGCTCAGGGAGGATCTGGGGTTTCCTGACAGCCCCGGAGCTTCCAAATGAGTTGCTTCCCACCTTCTGGAAACTCCTGGCCTATTTCTGTCCGACCCTTTCCCCTGGGTGGGCAGCCTGGGGCTTGGGCATCTCTGCCTCTTCCTGGTGCCTGTCCAGGCCCGGTCCCTTACACTGCATTAGGGACAGAGCAAAGTCAGCATGGTGGCTGCCATCCACCTCCTCCTTGGTTTCTTAACCCTGGACCCACGCAACTTAAACCCTGGCAGATCCTTCAAAAGGCAGAGCCCAGCACGGGATGCCAGCCCTGTTCTTGGTGGTTCCTTGGTCCCTTAGATGTGGGTTGACTCAGTGGTCCAGAACTTCCTCCCTCCTGCCCCTCTCGGTCCACATCTGCAGCGCTGTGAGTCTGCCAAACGCTGAGCAGCCAGGCTTGGTTCCTGCCAGTGAGCACGTACCTCGTGGAGCAGGGCGGCTGGGATGGCGGGCTCGCCCCGACCCATCGCCTGCTCGCTCAAGTCCTGGCTGCCTGGCTGCTCTCCCGGGCCCTCGGAGGCTGGATTTGTTTCTCAGCTTCTGCCAGAGCCATGCGTGGAAGCCACCATGCCCTTCCTCCGTCCCTCTGTGCCCCTGGGGTCTGGAGGGGCGTGCCCAGATGTATGAGGGGCCCGGCAGATATGGAAAAGGCGGGTGCAGAGAGGTCCCGTAGGCACAGTGCTTATCTCCCCACACCAACCATGAGCAGCGGGCGTGAGGGCAGAGTGCTAACTTCCCTGTCGCCAGGAGGCCCACCTCCATGTACTCCTGCCCCACGTCAGACACGCTCCTCCCCCTCCCCCCACACCAGCTCCAAACCCACAGCCCAGATGAGTCCATGGCCACCCGGACGTAGCTGCCGTGAACCTTCCGGGCATTGAAAAGCACCAGATCTCGCCACGTCCTGGCCGCTGGGGTTCTGGCTGGCTTCACGTAGTAGCACAGGGTGTCACAAAATGAGACCTGGCTGGTGAAGGGCCTCACACATGCCATGAGGAATGACAACTGCCCCCTCCCCCGGTCACTGGGCTCCTGGAACCCATCTGCCAGTGAATCCTGGCCTCAGTTGTTGGAATAAAAATGATGATGATGATGATGATGATGATGATGATGATGTCCCAGAGCCAGGTTTGGTGGTGCATGCCTGTAATCCCAGTACTTGGGAGGCTGAGATAGGAGGATCACAGGTTTGAGGATAGCCTCAGCAAGTAGAGAGACTCTCATCAACCTAGTGAGACTCTGTTTCCAAATAAAAATAAGAACTAGGGCTGGGGGTAAAGCTCAGAGGTAGAAGGCCCCTGGGTTCAATCACCAGGACCAAAACAAAACAACAACAAAAAAATGTCACAGGCAGACCTGGGTTCAAACCCCAGCTCTTCCCATTCCTGACTGTGTGTCCTGGGGCAGCATTTCCCCTCACTGATCCTTGCTTCCTGACTCTGCAGAATGGGGCTAATGGGGCTCACTAGAAGGGATGCTCACTAGACGAAATGGCTGGCACAGCGGGCGCCACACAGTTCTGGGTGCAGCGTGAGTGCACCACTCAGATCGATTCTCTTCCTTATTTCCAAGATGCAGACACTTTATTTGCAAAAAGCCCAGCAGACCCCCTGCCTGTCCCCCGACAGGGTTATTGAAAAGACCCAAGGAAACCAGGCATTGAAGGTAACAAACCAGGGTACCGGGAATATGTTGGATCCACCCAACTGCATTATCCACTGCTGTTGTTTAAGGTACTGGACAGCTGAGTCCTCGGTGCTTCCTGCTGCACTGGCCAGAGGCTCCCAGAGCCTGCAGGGAAGGAGTCTGAAAGTGGGGTTTCCAGGGGGCTCAGGTCAGGAGGCAGCTGGCCTGGAGCTCATGCGCGTGGGCCTCGGGTAGACCCGCAGGAGTCTGTGGCCACGCTGACTCTGAAAGTGCCTAAGTGCCTCCAGGTGCTCTATTTCCACTGGCCGGTCTCTCTGAATCCTCTTTCCAGGAGCCCTCTGCCCTCTGGAGATTTACACCTCCAGGGACAGGCTGGGCCCCTCAGGATCTCGCTGCAGTGTTGGACAGGGCCATCCTGGTTTTTGTTGGTGGTGGTACTAGGGATTGAATCCAGGGGTATTCTACCACTGAGATATACTCTCGGCCTTAATTATTATTTTTTAAAAATTTTTTTTCAATTTTGAAACAGGCTCTCATGAAGTGCTGAGAGTCTTGCTAGGTTGCAGAGGCTGGCCTCAGACCTATAATCCAGACAAGTACTGAGATTACAGGCGTGCGCCACCACGCCCAGCACCATCCTATTCTTTACATGGTTCTTCAGAGTCTGCAAATTCACCGGGCACAGCTGCCAGCCATTTGGCCCGCAGCAGCCCTGTGCATTGAGTGGTGAACAGAAAACGGGCTTTGGGGACTCACGGGCCTGGGTGCCGGTGCTAGAGAGGTGCCTGGCATTGAATACAGGCTCGATACGTGGAGGTCACCTTCATTGCCTACTTACAGATAGGGAAACTGAGGCTCAGATGATTGAGTTCATACAACCAGGAAATGCTCAGCGGACTCGAACCTGAGTCTTTCATATCAAGTATATTGTTTTCCCAGATTTGGGATCAGTGTTGAGACGTCTCCCTCCCTCCTTCCCTCCCTCCCTTCCTTCCTTCCTTCCTTCCTTCCTTCCTTCCTTCCACACTGTGCATCTGCTCTTAGCTAGGCCTGGGTTTCCAAAAAAAAAAAAAAAAAAAAAAAACATGCAGGCCCTGGAGCGGGAACATACCCCAACCAGACGTCCTTGGGCCTCCCTGTTATTACCTAGGGTGTGTCTGACTTTGGCTTCGAGTCTTCATTTGGAAAATCGACCTAATGAGAAACTGCAGCCCAGTGAGTCAGAGCTGGAGGCTGATTCCTGGAAGTCCTGCGGGGCTGGACAGAACCCAGCCCAGCCCCTGGGACTCCTGCCACCTGTCCATCCCCTGCAGCTAAGGGGCACTGCTGGCCTCAGGTTGCTGGCACTGGGTGACAGGCCTCCCCTTGCTGGTGACTTTGCCCCTCCTAGCTCCCCACAGCCACACCCTGGGATGATCTTCGTAATGGAAGATGTTCAGAAACCTTCAAGGAGAACGCCACAGATTTGTAGTTATGATGAGAGAATGAGGCCAGGGCCTAGGGGGGCACCTGCCGCTCACAGGGCCCAAGTTCCTATTGAAGATGTAGGCTGACTTTAGATTGACCGGCACATACTCTCAGCTCCGTCTGTCCGCCTCCTTCTCTAGTTCACGCTCTTCTGACTCCCGCTGGGTTATCAGAAAGAATCCTCACTGTTTCTCCTGCAGACAAAGACCCACAGGACATCTCTAACCAAATCCGCTGACTAGTGGTGGCATCCGTCCATTTGGCAGCGTCTCATCTTATCTGTGCAGGGTCTGCCCGTCTCTGGCTGGGAACTGTCTAACAGTGTCTGCATGGAGGTGCAATTTAAGCACCTGGAGGTCTGCAGGCAGCTGCCCTGAGCTCTGCTTTGCAGAGGGGGAAGCCGGGGGCTCTGAAAAACCAGGCTGTACCAAGAGACACGGCTCCCGGGGGATGAGCCAGGGCAGGAAACAGGCAGTTGGGGTCCTGCAGTGGAGGGGTGCGGTCAACCCCATTTTACAGATGGGAAGTGCAGCCCTAGGACTCAGGTCGCTTATGGAAGACCAGTGGCTAGGAAGGGCTAGGGCTGATTCCTGAGCCTGCCGGCCAGTACTGCCCATCCCACCTCACACCTGGCAGTGCCGGGACAGCCATAACTTCCACCAAACATACCTGGTGGTGTTTTTACATTCGGCATCAGCTCGCAAAGCCAGGGACAGAACCAGGAAGTGGCAAGTGGCAGTTCATGGGGGTAAATCTGCTCCTGAGGGACCAGTCTCTCCATGGCTGTCACACCAAGGGACTTGAGGAATCCTCAATGGCAGCTTAGTGACAACTGAAGGGGGGTTCTGTGCATCAGGTGGCCAAGGGATTGCCTTTGCCGACGGGGGATATTTGGCATCCATGGATGAGGGCAGCGAGGGGTAGAATGAGCCAGGCAGGGGACCATCTGCGGTGCTGGTGAGGGGCTTGCTAGGTAGGTACTGCTATGGAAAGTGGGGTGCCCTTTCATGGTGGCTGCAGCTGATGGAGCCAGATGGTGGGATCTTTGTGGGGGGGGACTTGGGGGGTAAAGGAAGCAGTCATAGCTGTGTTGTGAGCCTAGATGCTAGTCACAATGACATATGGAGCCTGGGCTGCAGAAGGGAGCACAGGAGACCCCTGGGAATCTAGAGACCACCCCGTCTCTATATAGGAGACTCAGGGAGCCTCAGTTTCTCTGCTCCTTCCTGCACCAACTCTCGCTCATCTCCCCCACCCCCAAGCACTGCCAGAAGGGCAGGAGAGCCCCTTCTTGGACCTGCAAATCTTCCTCCTCCTCCTCCTCCTCCTCCTCTGCTACCTCTTGTTTGTTCCTTCCCTGGGGGCCTGGAGGAGAAAGCAAAGATTTCTTGAAGCACAAATGGTGGTTGAGAACCAGTGCCTTGGAGAACTGCCCGGGAGAAGCATGATTACCCAGGATTAGGATCACGTGAGAAGGCGCTGGGTAGGTTTGCCTATTCTCAGCTGCACTAAAGGAATTTAAATCCACAAATCTTCTTATGCATGTGGGTTGAGGGGTGCTCAGTTTGGAGTCTGAAGCCATCCAGGCAAAAGTGAGGAATGTGGTCAGGAACTTACGGAGTCACAGTGAGTCCGGACTCACACCTGTCCCCAGAAGAAAGGTTTCCCTGAGTCATGTGGTGCAGACGAAAATGCAGCAGTGCTATTAGACCCCACCAGGCCTGCCTTTAGATCTGGCCTGGCTCCAAGGCTCTTACATACCGTGGAGAGGCTGGGGTCCTGGCTGCCCTGGAACCCGTAGGGAGCCGATCTGTGTCTTTAAACAGGTTCCTTTCTTCCTAGACCCCTGACAACCGTGCAAGTATTTGAACTCTGCTGATGTGTGGGGCCACCTTGAAGGCTCCTGAAGGGGCTGGGGTTACCTGGAGTGGTTCCACAGTAGGAATTCAGCCTGTAGTATCTAGCTGGCTGCTGAAATCCCCAGACACCAAGGGCTACAGGGCTGTCATGGTGTCAGAGGGATCTCAGGAAAAGCCCTCAACAGAAAGAGGCACCTGAGCAGCTGTGCAGCACGCTGGCCAAGCCATCTGCTGCGAGGCCCCTGCAGAGCCTGGCACTCAGGAAGGGAGGGCACCGGGCCCCTGGGCAAGGGCTGCCCAGCATTCCGTCTGGAGGCTGAGAGTGGGGTCGGAGCGGACAGATCGCAGGAGCTCTCAGAGCAAGTAAGGGCAGGCAGCCTGGGCAGCAGAGGCCAGTAGTGACCAGAGTGCTGTGGACGTGTCTCCAGAGCCTGGAGTAGCTGTGGGCACCGGAGGCTTGGGGCCAAAGAGAGAGAGACAGACAGACAGATGGACACACTAGTGCTGACGTCTCCATGGCTAGTGAGTCCTGGAGAAATCTGTGCACATGCTTGCAGAGGGGGAGCAGGAGGGACCCGTCCCCTCTGTGATGCTCACCAACCCTCCTAGGTGGCTCCTTGGATCTTCAGGACAGCTTTGCAAGAGGTGCTGCCCCATTCGCTCTAAAACACAAGTGTCCTTTCATTTCTTCCTGGTGAGAAGCAGATTTGGAAAAGGCTGGCTGTTCCTTGGGCCTCAGGGAGAAACTGAGGTCTCATGGGGCAGGGGATCTAGACCTACTTCCAGGACTGGAGCAACACCCAGAAGCTGGGACTGCAGGAAGGCCAGGTCTAGGAGACAGGCCATGTAAACCAACCGTCGTCTCTGGGCAGCCTGACATTGGTGCAGGGGCCACCGGTGTGTGTGTGTGTGTGTGTGTCTGTGTGTGTGTGTGTGTGTGTGCGCATGCACGTGCTGTGCCGTGATGTCAGCTCTCCAGGTGTGTGGCACAGGTGGAGTGAGGCTCCCATGGAAACGGGTCCGGCCTCTCCTGCTCCAAGCTGTTGACCCTTTTTGCCTTCTCTTTACTTCTGCCAGTGAGTGACCATCCCTCCACCTCATTGAGGGATATACTGGCAGGCAAATTTTGTGTGTCATTTATGTGTGTGTGTGTGTGTGTGTGTGTGTGTGTGTGCATGTGTGTGCATGTGTCTGTGTGTCTGAGTGTGCCTGTCCATGTGTGTGTACATGTGTGTTTGTATATGTCTGTGCATGTGTGTGTGTCTGTTCATGTGTGTACATGTGTCTATGTGTATCTGTGCGTGTGTGTCTGTGTATGTGTGTGTCCATGTGTGTATGTCTGTGCATGTGTGTGTCCATGTGCATGTGTGTGTGTGTGTGTGTGTGTGTGTTGTGCACTAGCGTCTATATGGAACATTATTATTCTCAGTAAAGAAAAGAATGATCAAACACCCAGAAGGACAGATTATTTAGGATGATGTGCTTTCTCTTATTAACGCAGGTAATACGCACAAGGTCTTCACATCCCGCTCACATACATGAGGTCCCGCAGTACATCTGGGCACCTTTGTCCCCCCATGCAGGCTGGGACAGGGTCAGGGCCACTGATAAGCTGTGTGCTGGAATCTGGCCCGAGAACCTTTACCCTCTTCTGTTTACGGAGCTAAGTCCCTGAGAGTGTAGACTAAGCTACAATTGTCCCTCGAATGGAAACAGTTCCATACATGAAAGGAGTGAGGCTGGGCGTGGTGGCACACGCTTGTAATCCCAGTACTTGGGAGGCTGAGACAGGAGCATCTGGGTTCCCAGCCAGCCTCAGCTACTCAGTGAGGCTCTCTGCAACTTAGTGACACCCTGTTTCAAAATAAAGAATAAGCCGGGCGTGGTGGCGCACGCTTGTAATCCCAGCATTTGGGAGGCTGAGACCAGAGGATCCGGGTTCCCAGCCAGCCTCAGCTACCTAGTGAGGCACTCCGCGACTTAGTGAGACCCTGTTTCAAAATAAAGAATAAAGAATAGGGCTGGGGGTGTAGCTCAGAGATAGAATGCCCCTGGGTTCAGCCCTCAGTACCGCAAAAAAGAAAACAGAAAAGAAAGGAGTGAGGGCTTATCTCGCTTTCCAATGGTCTCTCATTTCTGACCCACGGCGCTCTGTCTTCTGCCGCTGGGAGCCCTGGAACATCAGCAGGCTAACTGGGTAGCCCCTAACGGAGTTCAGGCTGGAGCTGCAGCTGGGCCTCTCTGTCCCTTCTCCACGCTGTCCCCTGTCAACGCCCACCTGCCCAAGAGGCTCCAGGACGTCTCTCCAAACCTGGCTGAAATCCCATGGCTGCTGCAAGGCCCTAAGCGAATGGGTCCCCGCCTTCTGTCCAACTTTGCCTTCTTGTGTCTTGAACATGCTCACTCTCCTGAGCCACAACGGCCCCCAAGCCATCCCTCAGGCACACGCGGCCAGGAACCAGGGCCCTGCCCAGGATGCCCGTCCTATATACATCCTCAGTCTGGAGACCGGCTCACAGGGCCGCTCCTTGGACAAAGTCTCCCTGAGCCAGGACGCAAAGCTTTTCCCCCACCTCGGCATTCAGGGCGTACAGGGCGTCCGCACAGGGGAGAGGCTCCGCCATGCAACTCCGCGGCTGCTGGGGCCCAGGCCTTTCTTTTCTCCCCACCGTACTCTTTGAAGGGTGGTCACACCATTTTTTAAAATCCCCTGCAAGGCAGGCCCTTCGCCCATTTTACAGCTGCAGAAACCGAGCCTAAGAGAGGTCCCGCAATGGCAATCTTGCCAACTTTACACTTAGGAAGGGTTGCGCCTGAGACTCAAATCCAGAGCATTTCAATGCTGCCTCTTACTTGAAAACCCTCACCTCTCAGATTCCTATAGCTCCTGCAAGGACTGTTCACAAGGCGCAGCTCTCACCTGTGTGTTTGCAGAAGCCAGAAGGGAAGGCCTCCCGCCGGGGAGACACACTGGCTGGCTAGTTCTACATGCTACAAAGTGGAGCCCCAGGCTCCGCGTCCCCGTCCATACTGCACCCACAGCATGTGCAGACGTCCACCTGAGCCCTCTGCCCGGCGCCTGGCTCAGGCTGCGTGTGCAGGGGTGAGTAATGAGTCCCTGGTCTCAGATCTGGGGGGTCTCGCCTCTGCTGCCGGCTGCCAGGCAATCGAAAGGCTCACTGAGGATTAGCTCCTAAGTGGATGAAATCAAATCTCAGACGGCGCACCGCGCTCTCCCACGCTTCCTACCTGAGAGGGTTTTACTGACATGGTCCTGGTGGATAAAGCGACTTTCTGTCTCAGGCCTCTTCCCAGTTGGTAAACTTCCTGTCTCAGCAACCCAGGACCCCTTCCCTGGGCTCCAAGCCTCCCCTTCCTCCCAGGATTCCCACGATACTTGGATGTCCCAGATGGAAAATAGACCAGGAGCCGGACGTGGTGGCCCACGCTTGTAATCCCAGCATTTGGGAGGCTGAGACCGGAGGATCTGGGTTCGTGACCAGCCTCGGCTACCTAGTGAGGCACTCTGCAACTTAGTGAGACTCGGTTTCAAAATAAAGAATAAAAAATAGGTCTGGGGGTATAACTCGGAGGTAGAATGCCCCTGAGTTCAATCCCCAGTACCACAAAAAGAAAAAAAAAAAAGAAAATAGACCAGGAGTCCAACGGATGGACCAAGGGAGAGAGATTAGCCTTGGTTAGTAAACAGCGAACATATAAAGCTAACGAATTTGGGCAGTCACCGGGGAAAACAGACAAGACAGAGAAGGGAACGCTTCTGAGTATTTACGTTTTTGTGATTGCAAGAGGGAAAGGACTGAGCCAAGAAATCTCTGGAGTTTGGCCGATGGAGAAAATGCTCAGGCTGGGCCTGACCTGCCACTACATAGGGCTTTATTTAGTGCTGGACTCCCGGTACAGTTGCTGGCCCAGCCCCTCGTGGGGGCCTGTTCAAGATCAGCTAGATGGACAGACGGACAACGTCTGGTGCTCCCCGACGGCGGGCTTGCTGGTCTACCACGGAGCCGCCTGCCGCTTGCTCAGGGAGGGAGCTCAGGGTGGGCTAGGCATCTCCCGGGGCGGCAGCTTTTGGAAGCATTCCTCATGAGAAACTTTCGAGAGCTCACAGGCCAGTAAGCAGGCCGAATTGCTTTCTGATGATTATTTTTCCAGCCGAATGAGATTCAGTTAATGGAAGACTTCATAAGTCCTTCTGGGCCCTGAGGACAGAGAGCCATTCTGCTGCTCCTGGAGATGAGTTTCTGTCTGATCAGTTACAGGGGCCAGGTCGGGAGAGGGGAGGATGCTCTGGTCTGGAAGCCCGAGGTGGGACGGCCAAGAGCCACGGATCTGCAAATCAAAGCGGAACCTACAAAGACTCTGGCCCCCGGTCTGGCTGCTACCTGCTTTGGAGGCAAATCCTGTAATGTGTTGGGATCACAGAAAGACACGTGGATGAGCCCACCTTTTTTTTTTTTGGTAATGGGGATTGAACCCCAAGGCATTCTACCTCCAAGTTACACCTCCAGTCCTATTTTTTATTCTCTTTATTTTTGAAACAGGGTCTCACTAAGTTGCAGAGGGCCTCACTAAGTAGCCGAGGCTGGCCTCGAACCCAGATCCTCTGGTCTCAGCCTCCCAAGTACTGGGATGACAAATGTGCGCCACCACGCCCGGCTCATGGCCCCATCTTTCAGCTTCGTCTTCAGAGGCTCAGGAGACTGGCCTCCCTCCCTCCTTCCCTCCTTCCCTTCCCACGGTCAGCGAGGGCTCAGCATCCAGCCTCCCACAAGCTTTCTCGCTCTATTTCTGTGGCTTACCAATTCAAGCTCCTACTCTGCTTGGAAAGATGGGTCTGAAACAGCAGGTGACAGTGTACTGAAAACTCAGCGACCCAGCTCGAGGAAATGTTTTTGGAGAACAAACCAAAAGTAAGAATAGGAAGAGATTTCAAATTTCACCAGAGTATAGTGTGCATGGCATGGTGACAAGCGGTTTCCTGTTAGAGATACGCCTTTCTGCCGCCCCGTTTGACTGCCTGGATTTTCTTGGTAACCGGTCCCCGCCCCTGCCGCACTCCTACAGGCCCTTGGAGATGAGACGGGAGGTAACCGTGCTGGTAGGAGGCTGAGAGGCAAACAGAACAACCAAGGGCGCAATGGTACAGCAGCCTAACCCCGGCCCCAGGGCCTTTGTACACGCCGCTCCCCCTCACAGGAGCCTTCTTACCCCTGAATCCATGTGGCTTCCTCTCTCTCTCTGCAGTCACCACTCTGCCCAAATGCCCTCCTCGCAGAGGCCTTCCCGGTCACCCTTGAGCAGCCCGGTGTCCCTCTCCCCTCGCTCTGCTGAACACCCTTCCCTGCCGGGAAGGGCTCCCTCGTTCACAGTTACTCCTGTCTCCCTCCAGCAGGAGGGCCGTGCCTCTGTCTCCCTTATCCCTGTGGCCCCTGCTTAAAGCAGAGGCAGGTGCTCTGCAAATATTTGTGACCCAGAGGGGACGTCAGAGCCAGGAGCAAAGGTTCATCTGGACTCATGTGGCACGAAAGCGAGACAGCCCGGTTATTCCTGGGCTCCGAGTCCTGGTGTGGAAGATCCCACCAGGAACCTCTAATCAGCCAGGACGCAGAAGTTCCCAAATTTATCTGGCTCACCACCCCCTTTTCCGAAAAAAAAAAAAAAAAAAAAAATTACTCAGCACCTCCCTGGAAATCTACCTTCTTTAAGCGAATATAAAGATAGTGGTAGCTGTGCGCTCTTTGATGCATCTGTATTCCGTCCCTGGGTTCCCAGGGATGAGGGGACATTGCCCACTTTGGAAGCCTGTGACAGAGCCGGGGCCTCTGGTCTTTGCACCTTGCAGGGAGGTTTTCCTCTCCCAGTTGACGCTGACGGAGGGGAAGGTGGAGCTCGACCTACAGACTTCCTCCAGCTTTTGCGAAAACAACAAAACCAAAAATACTTCAAAGCCACAGTGTGTGACTGTCCAAGGGCCCCCGTGCCGTGGCGAGCATGGGTGGGGATTCTGCCTGCGGGTCCCTCTGGGGCTGGGACAGGATGTGAACCAAACAGCATGTGAGCGGGCGCCTGGGCCGCTGTGGGACCCGGGCTCTGGTTCCTGGAGAGGCTAGATCTGCAGAGGAACTTCCCTGGGACAGGCGACACTGGCGTCTATCAGCCACAGAGGGCTCATTTCTGAACCCAGAGGTGCTGTGGTTCTGGGTTTGTCCTGAGCATGACACATAGGGGATTTTTTTTTTTTTTTTTAATCATATCACCCTCTTCTCAGTTCTCTGCCCCAGGGAATCTTCACGGGGTCATCAAAACATGGCAGCACAACAGTTATCATGGGTAGAAGCCTACTCTTTGGTGAAAATGGATAATCAGTTCCAACATGGTTTCAAACAAAGAAGCAAGGCAATTCAGAGCACAAATTCTGGAGTCAAAGAAAGCTTTGTGCAAACCCCAGCTCTGCCACTTACCCGCTGTGTGACCTCAGTGGAGTTCCTTAACCTCTCTGAGCCTCAGTTTCTTCATCTGAAAAATAGAAATAAATGCTTAGGCTTACCACCAGGAGAGGGCAAGAAGGTCTAAGGAGAGTTTCCACAATATGACTGCTCCGATAGACAGGTGAGATATATTAACTAACTGCTTATGCGAAGTGGCTTTGCCTTCTGAAGCCACCTGGGGTGGGGAGAGAATAACCCAGTTACCTAAAGAGCACTGGACAGGAGCCAGCGGGTCTGCATGCTCCAACTTCCTGCCCCAAGTGGTAAAGGAAAGCACTGTACACGTGATCTCTACCACCACTTCCTGTTTTTAAATGCCGCATTCAGAGCTCCTGCCCCAAAGAGAGCCGACCAATCCCGGAAGCTCGGGGTGGTGGGAGGACAAATTGATCAAAGGCTCCTTGGAGGAGGGGCTCCCGGCCCAGACCCCGGGGAGTGGCAGAGTGGGGTACAAACAAGAGGAGCCCAGGGTGTCACCTCATTTTAGCCTGGAGGTCGCCCCAGTCTCTCTGCCTGCAGAGGAGGCCAGGCTGGGAGGTTAAGCAGGGCAGGCAGTGCAGGCCAGGCTGGGGCTGCAGCCCAGGTCACAGGTCACAGGTCAAAGGCCAGACCCCCTGACAGTGGCCCTGGAAGAGGGCTGCTAAGATCAAAGATCTCATGGGGGTGGGGGTGGGCGTGGTGGGGCATGCTTGTAATCCCAGTACTTGGGAGGCTGACACTGGAGGATCACAGGTTGGTGGCCAGCCTCAGCTACATAGTGAGGCCTCCACAACTTAGTGAGACCCTGTTTCACAATAAAGAATAAAAAATAGGACTGGGTGTGTAGCTCGGAGGTAGAATGCCTCTGGGTTCAATCCCCAGGACCGCAAAAAATAAAAATAAATTTTAAAAAAAGATCATCTTGGGGCGGGAGTGGACGGTCTCTGACTCTGGACTTTTCTCCTAACGGGCAGGAATAGAGGACTGGGCACCTCGTGGAGGGAGAGAGGAGGCGGATCTGAGAGTTAGGGAGGCGTGACTGCTGCCGTCTCGGCTGGTGTCTTAAATGCCCGATGGTGCCCATGCCTACCCTGGGCGGGCAGCAGCTTCGGTCAGTGCTTCTGCTCGCTGCACCGGAGCTGGAAATCCTTCCCACCGGGCGAGGCTGGAAAGAACCTGTGACGGTGACCCCCTGGACTCTCCCCCCCTCACCTGAGCGCCCAGGGCAGTGAACCTGAGCTCCCTGCCGCCTGCCGTCAATAATGCATGACCGGAGCCCAGAGCTAATATTGCATGCAGCGCTTAGGACCCGGCCGGGGGCCAGGCCACCTGGTCCAAGTCCCAGCTCTGTCACTCAGGTGCTGTGCGCCTTTCAGCGAGTTGCTCCGCCTCGCTGTGCCTCAGTGCCCTCTTCCGTGAGGGAAGGATGATGCCAGCGCCTACCTCATAGGGCAACTGAGAAGATTCAGAGCATCCATAAAAGAAGGGCGTAAAGCACTCTCTAAGGACTAAGCTACCGTCACTATCATAACTACAGTCATCATCACTATCACCATTACCACCATCACCATTACCACCACCATCATCACCAAAACCACCATCATGATCTCCATCATCACCACCACCATCACCATCATCTCCTCTGGGCGGATGTTGCCTAGCTCACGGGAGAGGTCTCTGTTCACACTTGCCAGGTGGGGAAGGTCCCAGATGGAAGGTGAGCCTCTGAATTACGCATTGCGTCCACAGTTAATCAGCAGCGACCCGGGGAGGCCAAGGACTTCCACCCGGTGCTGCTCCCCGCCCCAGCAGGGCAGCGCCACATCGGGCAGAGCGCTCGAAAAGGCCGGCCGAACCTCGTCCTCTGGTCTCTCTCTCCCCGGCTGATGGGGGCCTCTGCTGACCAAGAGGCCTCAGACGCAGCCCTCCTCAGCAAGGCCACACGTGGGGGGCACACCAGCGAGGTGCAAAAGTCAACAGGGTTCTAGGGTCGCTGTGGAATCAACTCACTCCGGCACTGTGCAGATAAGGGGCAGGGAGATGCCCTTCATCCCCCTCCCCCGCCAGGCCAGTTACCAGGTGCTGGGGAGCACGGTATCTGTGGGAGGGGTTCGGACATGTTGTGAAAACAGACCTCTTGGAGTTGACTTTGGATCTGAACACTGCCCAACCCCCTGGAATAGGCACAGACAGACATGGGTAAAAGAAACCTGCAGAGACTTTGCTGGCAAGATAGCCTCTGTCCTCATGCGCCAAATCCTGGTTGGCATAAGACAAGGAGGTGCCCCAGTCCCGGGCAGGTGGGTAACACAGCAGGATGCAGCCCAGGGCTCCACCAACCGCTGGCTCCTGTGAACTGCCCCACACTCCCCAGGATGAGCTAGGAATCTCCTTTCTGAGCACCAAGTCTGTGCCACAAGTAGGGAGGGGTTTCAAAGGGTAACAGCATAAACCCAGTGAGGCGCGTGTGTCACTGCAGGGAGAGGCCCCAGAGACACCATGTGGGACTCCAGGACCAAGGCGCTGAGGGCAGCCCGTTCTAACTGGCTACTTCCTGGGAGCCAGGCAGTGGCTAAGTATCTCTCCCCTGAAATCACCACACCCCAATGAAACAGGATCCCGCCATGTACCACGTGGTACCCCCCTCTTTCTAGTTCCTATGTTGAAACCCCAGCTCTGACGTGACTCTCTTTGGAGACAGGTGGTCCAGGGGAAGATAATCCGGTCCTGAGGCTGTGGCAAGGACTCAGCGAGGGACGGTCCCGGGTTCTTGGCACAGTGGCTGAGACTTGGCAAAGCTGGCTGTGGGGAGCAGTCAGCGGGGTGATGTGTGAGGGACTGGGTTCAAAGCACCCGCCTCTCCTCCAGCCCTCTCTTACAGCTGTTGCTCCCTGTGTAAACCGGGGAGGACTGCATTGCACAGAGCCAGGGGGGAGGGAGGAGCAGGAAGGAGATTGTGGAAGAGTGGGGAAGAGAGACCATGGGCTTTGAGAAGGGAAATCTGGGTTCCCCAGATACAGCCAGAGAAACAGAAAATGGATGGGAAGGCACGTGGAGGGCCTGACTCCTCTCCCTTCCCCCTCCAGTCCTGCTTCCTCCAGGGGGATCTGAGGCCTGGGAAGGGGGAGTGCCCTCCCCGGAGTCACACCGCTGGTGTGTATGACTCAGAAGTTGCACTAGAGCCCCAGAGTCCTGAGACCGGGGTGGGTCCCACTTACCACCCTCGAGTGCAGAGCAGAGGAGACCCACAAGTTCCTCTTTGAGTCACTTCAAAGCACATGTCTTCTGTCTCCAGGAAGGAGTCAGCAGTCCACACCTCGCTGGGCCTCCCCGGGGCGGGCAGCGGGCAGGGAACTGGGAAATCGAGTCAGGGTATGTACAAAGTGGGCATTGGAGTCTCAGGCTTGGGTTCTGGGGTCCCGTTTGCGGGTGTGTTCCCCCGAGCCCTGTGACAGGCCAGATAGGGGAGGGCGGTCTGGGACAGTACAAGCTCCATTCTCTAGAGCTCAGGTCCAGGGGTGGTCAGCAAGCGAGCCAGGCAGGGTGGGCTTCGGGGAGGGGGTGAGACTGGCCAGGGTCGGGAAGATGCAAGAGATAGGCTGAGGCCGACTGCAGAGCAGAAAGGGAGAGGGAGGACAAACTTCCCAGGTATTTGGTTTCAGTAATGGGTAAGCGGAATCCACCATCTGACAGTTGGGGCAGTGGGGTGGGAGAGACCTCTGCTTCTTCATCTGCAAAATGGGGGAGCTGAGGCTAATTCCACAAACTCCTGGGAGGAGGTGGGTGATAAAGCAAGGTGTGGGGTTGCAGACTAGGCCCTCCCTGCAGACATTCGGAGCTGTGCTGCTCAGAGTAGCAGTCACTGTTAGGAGGCAGTCCCCTGGCCTCTGGCCCCGGAGCGTCCCTGGAGTGGAAGCACCGGCGGCCCTGTCACGAGCAGTCCTTGCAGGATGTGCAGGACAGGGGGGGGAGAGGTAGCGCCTCCTCCAGACAGAGTTCCCTTTCTTACTGTGCGCTGCAATCCTCCCTCCAGGGGAAAGCTGGTGGGCTTTGCTTGCAGCCCATTTTAAAAGACCACGGTTGCATTCTATAAAGCAACCCCACAGGACGTGGGGCCCCGGGTAGCTTGACCCAGCCAAGGCGATGCAACCTGAGACCGCCTTTCCAGGGCCCTGACTCCAAGGGTCGCAGGGCGTAATCTGCTACCTAAGGAAAGCCCGGCAGCTTCTCCCCATTACCAGCTCTGCCCCTCCGCGCCGCTCAGGTTTCCTGCTTGTCTCTTGGGCCAGCCCAGAGGCCAAACAGGAGACACTCCACCTAGGAGATGACCATTCCCCCACGGCCACCCACCCCGGACAGCCCCCAGACAGGCTGGGAGATCCCGTTCCTTCCGTCCCCATGGAGGGCCAGCCCGGACACACAGCTGTGCACCAGGGTTCCACCAGGGCAGGCTGAAGGTCAGAACAGGTCCTTACCCAGCCACTCCTTCTGCCCAGTGTGTCTCCACACACTTGCTCATAATCCTTGGGTACTGAACCCCTGCCTCAGGCTCTGCATGGAGGAGCTGAGACCCCTGCACGAGACTGGGCTGAGCAGTGATCATTAGGAAGAGAGAATCTTGGAAGAGGGGTGTTCTTCCAACTGCAGAGAACTTTCCAAGGGCAAGATCTTGACTTCGTAACAAGGAACCAGAAGCTAGGGGTCAATCGGCAAGAATTAATGGGTCCTCAGTACATGCTAGGCCTTTTTGTTTGTTCGTTTTTTGGGTGCTGGCAAGTCCAAGGGGAACAAGATAAAGTCCCTTTTCTTTTGGAAGCTTATGAATCAAGTAAAACAGAGACGCCAAGAGGAAACATTTTTGCAGGAAATGCCTCCGGACTTGTAGGGGGCATGTAGAAATGATCCGATTGCAGCCGGGCGTGGTGGTACACGCTTGTAATCCCAGCATTTGGGAGGCTGAGACAGGAGGATCCGGGTTCGCGGCCAGCCTCAGCTACCTAGTGAGGCACTCCGCAACTTAGTGAGACCCTGTTTCAAAATAAAGAACAAAAAATAGGGCTGAGGGTGTAGATCGGAGGTAGAAAGTCCCTGAGTTCAATCCCCAGTCCCGCAAAAAAAAAAAGAAGGAAAGAAATGATCCAATTGCAAAGTTTGGGAGGTTGCCGTGTTTATGTGGGAAGAGGGCTGTTGTCTCTGAGGCAGGAGGCTTGCGTTTTCTGCCAGCATCCTCCAGCAGGAATCGTTCACCTGCAAGCA
Source organism: Graphiurus murinus (assembly GCA_004027655.1). Classification (NCBI taxonomy): domain Eukaryota; kingdom Metazoa; phylum Chordata; class Mammalia; order Rodentia; family Gliridae; genus Graphiurus; species Graphiurus murinus. Next base: position 76,518 of record PVLC010002610.1, read on the forward strand.
GGGTGACATCTCAGTCTTTCACAGTTCTTTAGAGCTACCTGCCCCTTCGTCGCTATTTCTAATTCAAATTAAATTTGAGATTTAGAACACAGTTCCTTGGTTGCACTGATCGGTTGACCAATTAGCATCACTAATTAAATGAACTACTTTATTAAAATTAAATTTAAAATAACGTTCCTCCGTGGCACCAGGCAAATTCAGGTGCTGTCCAGCCTCTTGGGGTGAGGGCCACTGTCGTGGATGGTGCGGTAGCGATCATGCACGCTGGGGAGCCCTGGAAGGCAGGAGCACCGGCCTTGGGGCTGGTGACTGCTTCTACAGCTTGCTGGCTGGGAGACTTTGGCGAGGGGACTTAACCTCTCTGAGCTCCGTTTCCCCACCTACAGGATGATGCAATAGGAGGCACTGCTTGAGTTTCTGTGGGCATCCCAGGGGACCTACTGGTGGCCTCTTGGAAATCTCTCCGCTTTCCAGGGGCTTCTCTGGACACACGATGAGACTCCTACCAGACATAAGGCCAGGAAGCGTCTCGTGGCCGGCCCTTTGGCCTGGAGGCTGGGCAGCACCTGCTGGACGTGATTAGAAACAAACCCAGGTGGCAGGATATGCTCCCAGCTGGCTGCTCCTATCTGAGGCCAGGTCTGCTGGTGACTTGCCGGGTGGCTTGAAACCGGCACTGAGGCACGAGGAGTTTCAGGTGCCCCCTCTGTAAGGCGGCAGTGCCGGTACCCATGACTGCAGGGAAGGTACCACGTGGCTCCGTGCACCCTGAGTGTGTGTCCGTTCATCTGGTCAGCACGTGGACAGCACCACGCAGCCGCACTTTGTGGTCTCTTGGGCCCCTGGGGTGGCCGGCTGACAGCAGCAGAGGAACTCAGAGAGAAGCTCATCAGGGGAGAAGGACTGCGTGAGGTGGCCAGTCTCCGGGGCTTTGTTCCCAAGTCCTTGCACTGTACACTGAAGCCAATAACCAGCGACCTTTCCAAATGGATTTTAAGTGACAAGGAGAAGCGCTCGTAGCCACAGCACAAGAGAGGGCAAGGAGCTGAAAACCTTGCATCCCCCTCCTGTTTAAATCTCCGGCGTCAGTGCCTGAATTAAATCTTTTTGATGTACTTGCACATTTTGGCAATGAATACTGATCTCAGGGTTTTTTTTTTTTAAAGATCTATAAACACATTTTGAAAATTCTTATCAAACCAAAGCTTGCTAAGGACAGAAAAGCAGGGTTATCTGGGCTTGGCGCCTTTAATTCGTGGTGTTTATGGGGAAGCAGAGATGCACTGAATCTGCAGTCCTTTGGAAGTAGCCAAGGGGAGCGTAATTGAAGTCCGGGGTACATCTAATAGCCAAAAGGTGACTGTATTTATTGAACACTTATTGTGTGCTTGACACTTCACATAATACAGCTAATACTAACTAGCTATTCAGATGTGTACCGTTTCCAACATTTTATGTGGCTTAAGCCATCCGACCTTTCTATTGTTAGGTGTCATATTGTCACTCCTTAATTAAGCAAACGCAGAGAGCTGTAAATGCACTTGTCTGGGGTTGTGCAAATTGTAGATGGCAGTGGCTGTTCTGGCACCCAGGTCGCTGATGCCAAAGGTGACCTAAGACCCCAAGCTGCCCCTCGTGACCTTCCCTACAGTCCTGTGGAGTCGCACGTCATCATCTCCGTGCTTAGGAGGCAGCCACAGAAACACAGAAAGCCCTTTCCCGGGTCACCCGGCCCGCAGCGAGTGTGTGAGTCTCTGCAGGGTCTGTCCAGCCCCAGACTTGGTTCTCCAGAAGGTCCTGAGGCATGGCAGAAGCCAGCCATGCAAAGATCCCAACGCACCTCCCCGCTTGTCATTTGCAAAACCAGTGGGTTTTTGAGTTTATTGTTAAAATTCACAATGGGACAGTTACATGTTAAACACAGCACGGTGTGCAGGAATGCCTTTGGAGCCAGGTCAAGAGAAAGAAGGAGTCTCCTTCCCCAAGTGTGATTCCTTCACATCAGATCTGACAGCCCGGTCCGCTAAAACTCCAGACCGTGGGGGGAGGGGGGGCTGATGGCTTCCCTGGAAGGAAGTTGGGGGTCCTCACTGGGGTCCCACTGGGGCTGCTAGGATCAGGTGGCTGACTGGACACGTTTACCAAAGCTCAATGGGCCCGGCGTCTCCTGAGAACACTCACGAGGTAGGTGGTGACAGCAAAGTCACAGGAGTGGCAGGGGGTGGGGAAGCCCCTTGGCCACCTCTCCCCACGCGAGCACAGACTTGCTCACCTAGACCAGGCACTCGGCCTCTGCTGTCTCTGCCTCTGCATCCCCTCCCCTCTCCTCCTGGGGACTTGGGGACCCATCAATCTGCAGGAGGCCAAGGCCAGCAGGGTCACAAGGCCTTGCCCCAAACTGTCCATCCCCCCGCACTGTCCAGCCGAACCCTAGTCAAAGGACTCGGCCTAGGTGACCTGTCCTTCCCCCACCTGGACATCTTTTGGAGCAGCCTCCCCCTCCTCGTACCCACCAGCCTCTCTGTTTTCTGGATCTCCTCTGCTCTGCATGGTCATGCTATGCCTCCGAGGGCAAGCTCTTGCCTGCAGTCTTGGGAGAGCGCCCCTCCCAGTGAGACGCCAGGACACTGGCTCTGGGAGACTGTCCCCTGCTCCTGGCGGTCCTTGAGCCCCCGTGCTACCCTTACACATTCTCCCTGGCTCTCTGTGCAATCCTGCCAGCCCCATATCTGGCCTTAACCTCTCTAACTTAATTACTGCCACAGGGCCTTTGCACTGGCCAAATTGTCTGGTTCCTTCCTCTCCTTCCTGTCCCAGCTCAAAAGTCATCCTTTAGGGAGAAGGAACATGAGGCCAAACATAGTCCACATTCCCCTAATCCTTTCCTTGGCAGCATGGGTTCATCCACTCAACCACACTCTCACAATAGCCCGTGGCACTGGCAAGACACCAGTCCAAAATGACCAGCCTGGCACCGCTCCTAACTCCAAACTCCAAGTCCACGCTCATTTTTGCTCAGCCCCGTGGATGGCCACACAGGAGAACATGCAGCCCTTCTCAGCGTGAGAGTTTACAGATGAGCTCTTTAAGCACGCTGGATCAGGAGCGAGCACGAATTCTTCAGTAGGACTCCAGGTGTCTGATTTCGGGGACCCTCCAGGGAGAGGCCAGAGCTGATGTCGGCTACCGCAGGGAAGCCATGCTCAGCTAAATCATGCTCCTCTCTGCCTGGGCACGATCAGACCCTGGCAGCTTCCTGCCCACTGGCTGAGAGCTGTTTCCAGCTGCTTGGTGGGGAATCCAAATTTGCCCTGTGCTGGGCTTCCATCGAAGCCATTTGGAAACACAGTGTCTGGACAGTCTCATGGACGAGGGCCCAGAAGCCCCGGGCTGACTGACTCTGGACTCCACCATTATGAGCTGCATGGCTTGGAGTAGGACGGTTCTTTCTGCAGGACGCAGCTCCTGCCTTGGGAAGGGGTGGTGAGCAGGAGCCGGTCAGGGTGGTGGACAACACAGGGCAGACCGAAATGTCATTTTGAGTCCGACAGGGTCAGCAGATACCTGGGGACTTCCGGCAAGTCCCTAAATCCTGAGCCTCAGTTTCCCAATCCGTCAATCATTGGCTCCATCAGAACTGTGCAGAGCCGGGCATGGTGGCACACGCTTGGAATCCCAGCATTTGGGAGGCTGAGACCAGATGATCCGGGTTCAAGACCAACCTCAGCTACCTGATGAGGCACTCCGAAACTTAGTGAGACCCTGTTTCGAAATAAAGAATAGAAAATAGGACTGGGGGTATAGCTTGGAGGTAGAATGCCCCTGAGATCAATCCCCAGTATCGCAAAAAAAAAAAAAAAAAAAAAGTCTGTGAGCTCGCAGGTGGGCTTTGGCTGGCAAAAACTTGGGAGTTAGCTACACCAATTTTTTTTTTTTTTTTTTTTTTTGGTACTGGGGATTGAACCCAGAGGCATTCTACCTTCGAGCTATACCCCTAATCCGATTTTATTTCTTATTTGGAAACAGGGTCTCACTAGGTGGATGAGAGTCTCACTACTTGCTGAGGCTGTCCTCAAACCTGCCATCCTCCTGCCTCAGCTTCCCAAGTGCCAGGATTACAGGCGTGCACCACCACGCCTGGCTTTAGCTACACCTTTTAAAATTCAGAAAACTTCACACAAAAACCTAGACGTCTGACTTTCCTGGAAAAAGAAGGGAAGATCCAGGGCCTCTGGGCTCACATCCCCTGGGGCTGAGCAGCAGCCTTTTCCCTGCCTAGCACCTGCTCAGTTCCACAGCTCACTGCAGACCCCACCACTCCCTATTGTCTCAGCAGACCTTTGTACCCATTTGCACTACCTGTGCAGCCCCTGTAGACGCACGAGACTGGGACCCTGAGGTTGGGAATGAACCGTGTCCTCTGCTCCTGCTGTCCGTGACTTTCTTGGTCCCCTTCCCTGACATCCCTGGGGTAGACAGTGAAGGGCCACCCAGCTTGTGGCCAGCTCCCCCGGGATTGCTCCTGCTGTCCTACCAGGATCCCGATGCCCTGGTCAGCAGAAAGATGATACCTCTGCGGTGCTCCCAGCAGCCATCAGGCGCGCCCGTGCTCTCTGCCGCAGCTGCAGCCTCCTGTAATTACCTGCCTTGGGTAATAAAGGCCTCCTTCAGAAAGGACCCTGCAAGGAGGACATTTTCCCCCGGTAATTTCCTGATCATAGAATTTCAGGCTTAGAAGGGACTTTAAATAAGGCAGCTAGAGCAACCTATCATTTGATGCTTAAATCTCCTCGTAGGAGGCTGGGTGATTCCTTTGAGGTGTGTTTGCCCAGCATCCCTGGAAGCTGGGAATACACAGACACGAGTTCAGCCCGACCCGGGAGGCCCCAGACACGGAGGCCAGCCGGGTAAAAATAATGACAAGGCAGGGCCGCAAAGACGCTGAGATCTGAAAGCCGCCATCCAGATACGCGTCCAGCATCCCTCCCGATCCTCAGGAGAATGCTCCACCCAGTGCTATTTTTAACCCCTAAGTTGCAGGTAAAGACCTGAGGTTCAGAGAAGTTGAGGCCTTTGGTTAAGGCCGCACAGCCTGCGGTTGCTGGAGCTGGCTTTGATCCGGGCTGTGCGGGATTGTAGAGGTGGGTTTGTAAGCACGACCTCAGCCTGCTATTCTAAAAGAGCCACCAAGGAGTGGCAGGAGAGACCTGAAGCTAAATACAGTCTCCTGAAGGGACAAAGGTCTGCGCTCAAGATCCTGAAAGCCAGGGTGGAACCGAGGCCCCTTGAGCCATCAGAGAAACACTAATGAAACTGAGAGACGACATCACTAGATGCCTCTCAGCCTGGAGAAAATGGGCAAGGTACTGGCTTTCAGGAGCTGGCGTGCGCCGAGGGGCAGGCTGGCTCAGCCATTGCAGGGTCCCTGGCAGTACCGGGGCAAGTCACACGTCGGCACGCTCTATGCCCCAGCAATTCCACAGCTGGGCAAATACCAGAGCTATCCAAAACATTCCAGAGTGTTCTTATATATGTTACAAGAAAAAAGTGCTGCTTCACAAAGGATTTAAAATAGCCCAGGCAAATGCTTCCGCTATAATGTCAAGGTGGCAGGAGTCGGGAGAAAAGGAGAGGACAACAGAGTCACCTTATTACTAACGGCTTGGTGGGAAGTGTCAGGGAAATCCAGAGCTCAGCAATGGCGGGCCCCAGCACGGCGACTTCCAACAGTCGTGTTCTGGGAGCTCTGGGTGGGCCCGTGCGATTCCCCGATTCCCCTCTCTCTTTCATCACTCATAAGATCTGCATTGGCCGAGCACGCGCCAAGGACAGGTGACATTCCAGATGGAGTGGAGTCACAACAGGGACCAAAACCGACCGGTCAGTGAACCTTGAATTCCAGGGAAGATGGGGGGGGGGGCGGTGACAGGGAAGTGAATGCGTCACAGGTCAGATATCCAGATATCCACAAGCCACACAAAGAGGGAAGGGCAGGGGTGACAACTGGGACAGAGTGCCACGGGCTGTGGCACGCACAGGTGCCGTTTCGCGTGTGTTCTGCCTTGAAGTCCACACTACTGGAGTCAGCCCCCTTCCATCACCACAAAAACTTGTGCCCTCCCCCGCTACACACACACATACACACACACACACACACACACTTTTGCCTCCAAGGAGGCTGCACATTGGCCCAACTTCGAGGGAATCTTAACTCAGACCATCAGAACTCCTACAGTTTCCGAGTCATCAAGAAGGCTGTCCAGCCAGGCCTGGTGGTGGTCTACACTGTAATCACATTACTTGGGAGGCTAAGATAGGAGGATGTCCAACTGGAGGCCAGCCTTAGCAACTTAGCGAGATCCTGTTTCAAAATAAAAACTAAGATAGGACTGGGAGTGGAGCTTGACCACCGCACAGTGGGCAGCTGCTGCTTCCTCCCCACCCAGGGCAGGAAAGCCCAGTGGTTAAGCACATAGACTCTACTGCCAAGCCACTGAGGCTGACACCGGCTCTGCAAACCTTTGCTGGGCAAGCTTGCTGTCCTGGGCTGAGTCAGACCCAAGGGCTAAATCTGGCCGGCCACCTAGTTTTGTAAATGAAGTGTCTGTTGTGGGAACACAGCCACACCCATTCTGTTGTGTAGTGTAGGGCAGAAATGAGTCATCAAGAGAGAGAGAGCCTGAGTTTGTTCAACAAAACCTAAGTTGTTTATTGCATATCTCTTTACAGGGAACATTCGCTGCTCTGCTCAGCAGCAGAGAGGGTCTGAGACGGCCAGCTGGGCCACACCCATCCTCTGCTCAGAGAGGCAGATATGACACAGTTTTGGGCAGATATGACCCTCTGCGGCCAACGGGCTGCATGGGAACACGCCACACAGGGCACAGCAAACCTTGGCCCTTGCATTGAACTAGTAAGGGGCAGAGCCATGCCTCTCGGGTAGGCTGGGGCCCGGGGCTGCAGGAGATTGGTAGGGGCGAGCAAAGGAGCAAATGAGACTCATAGGATGAACCCTGTAGAGACGGGTTCTTGCCTTGTGGAATTTGGCATCTAGTGGGGGATTCTGGCAGGCAGCTGTCAGGTATACTGTGTGTGGGGGGGACGGGGGGGTCAGGAAGGAGACAGATGGGTGCTTAGGGGACTAGGAGATGGAATGACAAATGTCCTAGAAACACACTGCATTCCAGAAGGGCCTGGGGCTGAGGGGAGGGGCGTGCTCCTGAGCCCAGGTCGTGCACATCAGAACAACTGAAAGGCGGGGCTAAGGAGAGGGGCGGGTGGCAGGCTGGTGGAGGGGCTTCCATCTGAAGCAGGGCATGTGAGACCGGAGGGCTTCCCAGAACACCAGGGACGGAGCCCAGGACAAGGACTCAGGCTCAGGCGATGCCCAGAGGGGCCCAGGGAATCAGCAATCAGATCTTCACAGAGCTTCCCTCTCCTGCGCGTCATGGAATCTCCTATGAACCGTCTGTCTGTCCACTGGGATCCTCAAGGGATTGTCTGTTACTTTATTGAAGCATTCGGCTCTCTGAACCCTGCCTGATCCTCCATTTTGCTCATTGAATTAATGAATTAAGGACATGGCGAGCTCAAGCTCCCAGGATATCCTCCAGGGGGATGTCACAGAAGGCGTCCTGCATGCAAGCCATCAGGGAGGGGACCAGGAGCCACCTCCAGGAGACCACCCCCCTTCCCTCGTCCCAGGCTCTGGCTGTCAGACCATGGAAGCCTAGCCTTCTCTCTCCCTTTGAACCTAAGGGTTTTCACACGCTAAGGGAAAGCACGTGCCTTTGCTAATTCCACACCGAGAGCTTCCAGACAAAGAGTGATTCAGGAGATGCTCCCTCCCGTGAGGAGAGTGGATTGGGGCCATCCGAGCATCCCCAGCAAAGCTGTGGTCATCCTGCTTTGATGCCGCTGGGGTGCCTGTGGCCAGATGTTCCCCAGCAAGCAGAAGTGAAGACAGCCCCGACAGGGTGAGAGGAGGCAGAAGCTGTCATCAGGCCTGCATGCCAAGGGAGGGTGGGGGGAGAGGGCTCCACAGCCCCAGCAGCTGGTCTCCCACCGGGCTTGCATCTGCGGTTATGCTCCACACGGCAGCCTGGGACAGAGCGTGGCTGTGCCTCAGTCTCCCTCATTTGGAGAGGGGAACAGAATGCTGCTTAAGAACTGTCTCTTAAATATGCGTCTCAGGAAGGATGTGAAATGAAATGGGTGACTTTGGCTAGAGTAACTTGAGAAGCTTGTTAGTGGTTTTAGAATATACGCACATGGTATATATGCACATGGTATAAATGCACATGGATATCTGGTATATATGATGTATAGTGCATATACACATATATAGGCACATATGTAGTATAGGTACACAGTCCATGTATACACACATACTATATGCATATAGTATGTGTATGTATATGATATATGCATATAGTATATATACATATATGTGTGTGTTTAGATGTACATATGTAACTTACACAGCAGTTACTACCCACCCTGCTCTAAGAGCTTTATAAATATTAACTCATTTAACTCTCCTCATCTTCCCATAAGGAGGCGCTGCTATCCCACTTTACAGAGGATGGGCGTGAAACTCAGAGAAGTGAAAACCTTACATATGTAAGTAGGAATTGAGTCTGGCCACTCAGCTCCTAGCAGATGGGCCAGGAATGTGACCCCAAGAAGCCTGCCTGAAAACCAGATTCTTAACCACTCTGTCTGTGGCTGGTAAATTTCCCCGGCACAGCAAAAGTAAAAATCAATACATAAAACAGAGAGAGAAAGAAGGAAGGCAGGCCGACCAGCAGGCAAAAAAGAAAAGGAAGGAAGGGAGGAAGGGAGGAAGGGAGGAAGGAAGGAAGGAAGGAAGGGGAGAGAAAGAGAGAAAAGAACAACAAAAAGAAATGGTTCCCAGCCCTGTGGAGTCGCTGAGGCCCTGTGTGGAGCCGACAATGTCGAAACCACTTTCCCCAGAACACCGAGGTGTCCTTTGCTCTCTCTTGCTCATTTTCAGTGGCAAAGGGCATCTGATTTCACAACAGATTGACACAGGGGCGGAGAACCCACCGTTGTCCTTTAAGCCAGACTTTAAAGAGGTTGATAAAACCAGAGGGCTCTTCTCCTTCTTTGTTTTTTGGTTACACTGTAACTTTTCATTAAAATGTTATGTATGTGACCATATGATGAATTTAAAACAATTTCATCATTAAATGGTGAACTCTTTCAATAATTTTCCAATTGATTTCATATTTTTCTGGTACTAGGGATTGGATCCAGGGGTGTTCTACCTCTGAGCTACACCCTCAGTCCTTTCCATTTTTCATTTTGAAATAGGGTCTCGCTAAGTTGCTGAGGCCGGTCTCCAGCCTGTGATCCTCCTGTTTCAGCCTTCCAAGTACTGGGATTCTAGGCATGCGCCACCACGCCTGGCGTCTAATTTCAATATCTGATCTACTATATATTAACAGATATGAGCAAGTAAAGGGACCGTCGACAATAACTATGTAAAGAGTTACCCTGAGAATAGTAGCTTGAGAACTGCCCAGGGTTCTAAGCATCATGCAGGGTTCCTGAAGAGGACCCTCATAGCAATTGGTCAGGGCTGCTCTTTCTGCCAAGGGTGAGATGGTCCCTTTGGCAAGGGGTAAACTGTCCTGAAGTCACCCTGGTGCTGGGACAGGCACAGCAACTTGCCCCCCCCCCATCACGTGGGGTCCAGCGGACAGTAGTCACAGTAGAGAAGCCACCTGGGAAGGATGCTCCCGCCCAATCCTTTACTCACTCAGTCCCACATTCAAGCCACCAAGGCCTGGGTGGGTGCCCAGTCAGAGCTGACCACGCAGCTGTAAATGAACGTGTCTTTCTAAACTACTGTCTCTCCAGGGGATCTGGCTGGGAGCCGTGGTTCTCTAGACTTCCACCGGATGCTGGAATCCTGGGAAGGCTGGCCTTCCATGGATATGGGCATTCCAGTCCTTCCCAGCCCTGCTCTGGAGATCTGTGGTCCCTTCAATCCCTGAGGTTCTGTAAAAGTTCTCCGGTCTGTGCACTCCAGTGATTGGATGGAATGATCTATCAATGTGAAGGACACCTGCGATTCCACGAGCCTTGTTAGTGCTATTCTCTTGAGGATCATCAATACCCTGACTTTTCAAAGGGAACTGCAGTGAGCCACAGACTTCAGTCCTGCCCCACGCAGCTACTCGTGATCATCTGGCCCTGAGCAACACAGCCCCCAAGATATGAAGTGTGCAAAACAGACTCTCATTCATATTAGGAGCAATTACCCTGTTTCAACTTCCCATCCGATCCTAGGAGCTTCCCCTCCCCTACACCCACTCCTTCCTGACCAGGACTTTGGGCCCTGCAGAACGCAGATCCACTGTCCATCATATGACCCCCTGCTGCTGGATCTCCCAGCCTTCGTGTGGTCCCTCTCCCAGTCTCAGCCATGGATTCTTCAGGCTCTTATCCTCCAGTCTCCCTTCCACTGGTGGCAAGAACCCTCAAACTATTTCCAGTATCTCTCTCCTGGGAGCTCATCCCAATGACATGGTTCAAATAAAAAAAAATGTTAGGGGCAGAGCAGGGTTGTCGATGGCAGGATGATTCTGTTCCCTGATGTACATTACATAAAAATATGCAGCAACAGGGACAGGTGCTTACTTAGATAGCCTGTCACTTGATGGAATACTAGACAGTCATATAGCACAATAATCAGGGCAATTTCAGGGGCTCTCTTGAGTGACCCCTCCCCTACATAAGCAATGGGATTCAACCAGGAAAGGGATTGCCCCTGCCTTCCAGGAGTGTCCATCTGTGGAAGTTGCTAGGTGCAGAAAACCCATTCCATTCCATTTGACCAAGAGAAAGGCAAGTCTGCCTCCCAATCCCAAAGGCCTTCCCTTCCTTCTCTTTTTCTGACGGCCCATCCTCCGGCACAGAGGATGGTCGGAACATCCATCAGAAAGTGTTTACATGAAGACCGTTGAGCAACACGGTGATGTGTCTTCTCCAAACACTTGAGTGTGGTTTAGTCTGCAGCACAAACATTTTGGCCTTGGTTCCCTCCCATCCCATTCCTCCTCTTCCTCCAACCGGGCGCTTGGTTCCAAGAAGGGCATTCGGCTATGGGGCATGGTGTGCTTGATCAACTACAGGAGAGGGATGCAGGTCTGAAAACCTCAGGCACGCTGGCCAGCACCCAGAAAGAGCAGTGGTTAGAGCAGAGAAAAGGGCCAGCCCCAAAGCTAATGGCCTGAGCCCACACACATGTCATCGCTTTTCCCCTGTTCTCCAGAACTGGAGGCACGGGTAGGAGAAGGTTAGCAGGGAGGGAGCTACACAGAGAAGGGAGCTCGAGACCCTGCCTGGCTCCCTGCTGCTTGGCCGCCTTACAACAAGTTCATCAGCCCTCCTGCTGGGCCAGCTCTGTGTCGCTGAGACAAGTAGACACACTGTGCGTGCCTTAGGATCGCCATGCTCGGTGTTGGAGATGCAAAGATTACCTGGCCCAGGTGTGTGCTTGCTAAGTCCTGAGAAGAACACAGGCTCCAGTCCTCCACCCACACAAGACAGTGTGCCTGAGAGGACTAAGGAAATGAAGAGGGAGGAGTCCTGGCTGTGATGGGGTGGGGTGGAAAGGGGAGATTCCCAGAAGATGGGACAGGTGAGCTGAGATTTGAAGAAGGGATGACAAACGATACCTTCCAGGTGGAGGACACCATATACAAACCACATAGACCAGGTAGGTCCTGGGGAGTGACAGGCCCTTCATTCAGTCGATGTGGCTTACGGTGACGAGGACACATCCACAGGTCTGTACCCACATCCACAGCCACCCCGTGCTGGCTGTTAGAGACCACCGCATCAGGGAGGGTCTAAGCACCGTCACATGTGTCACCTCACTCTGCCCTTGACGTTGGTGCTGGCCTTAGCTGTCCTGTCATTTTGCAGATGAAGAAACTGAGATCAAGAGAGAGCACTCTATGCAGGGTGGCACCATTTGCATGCAGGCCACAATGAGTACTTCCCTGAAGATGACTCTGATTAGCAGAAGGAAGGGTGGGGCAAGGATGGCAGAGATAAGACTGGGGACCTGGGCTGGGGAGAGACCACGTGAGCCTCATCCTTGCTGCTCTGCGACTTGGGCCCTGCCTGTCCCAGGCTCACCAGGAATGTGAACATTGACAAGACAGTGGGAACAAGCACAAGCAGATGCTCTGGTGGAAAAAGGATTATCTGTAAATAGCAAAGTGCTTATCAGCCGGGCACGGCTAGAATAAGAGTAAGTCTTGCAAAGGGCTGGATCTGCGCAGCTGGCTTCTAGAAGCACACCGGAAATTCCCGGGCCTCCTGTGGCCCTCTCCTTTGTGACACTGGCACAGTTGAGGCCTCCGGGCCTGGCCACAGTGGCTAACCAGGAATGCCCATTCTCTCATGACTAGTACCTTTGCTGCTGCAGCAGCCAGTCTCCCGAGCTGGCGGGGAGGCCGGCCCGAGCTCCCGCCCTGGCAGCCCACTGAGTCACACGTAGTGTGATAAGAAATACCTCTATAATTTACTCAGCAGTCACCATAGGTCATCATGTCATTTAAGCTCAAGAAATCCAGCAAGGGGGGGGGGCATTATCATCTCCTTTCCTACAGATGGGGAAACTGAGTCTCAGAGAAATGAAATGCTTGCCCGAACTCCCCAACCTGGAAGGAAGCAGACAGGAGGGGCACCCCAGGATTGTTCTCCTAAACCCTCGGCAGCTCAGGCACCCATCCCCCTGCGGGGTGAGAGGGACCCTGTTTTATCAAGGAAACAAGGTCCTGTGGGTTATGGCCATGAGCTAGGAAGTCGCAGCAAGAAAGAAGGTGGTCCTTAGGAATCCAGGGCCCCGCTCCTGCCCTGTAGCCCACTTTCCACCAGGACTAGACCTGAGTGCCTACTGCTGTCTGCCATGGTTTCATCCGGTGCCCGGCCTTTCTAGAGGCGGGCAATGATGTGCATCGTGATGGCCACAAAGCCTCCAGCGACTGCGGAGAGGAGCCGGCACACTGAGGCCTGGGAGGGCGTGTGTCCCGTTGGACACCTGCACCCACAGGTTGAGGGGGTGGGACATGAGGGCCCTGGGGCACCCCAAGGGCTGTTGGGAGTAATGCTGGTGCAATATAGAGGGGGCACAGAGAAGCAGAGAGAGTAACAGCAGGCGGAACTGTAAGCTCCCTGAGCAGGGAAGCCACGCGTTTGTTCTTGGCCACTGTGTCTGCAGGACAGCGGACAGTGGACTGAGCTCAAGGAGAAGACTGTGGGGGTGAATGAGCTCAGGACAGGGCGCAGGGCCTGGGAGGACCCCAAGCACTGTGCACAAGTACTCCTCCTTGCTCTGTGTGTTACAAGAAACATTGCATCTTGGGATCTGTAACCCAAGCATTTCACTGTCTTGCTAACAACCCTTCGTATCGATAACATATAAACTACCCCACTCCAGGGATATACTTTACTTAGCCATTCTCCTAACCTTGGCCGTTCAGAATGTCCCCCCAGTATATCAGAAACTCTAAAAGATCTAGGCTCTGAGGATCCTGGAAAGGTAGCATGGAATTGGACTGGGCTCTGGAGGTACACGGGAACTTCAGAGCCCTGCTCCTGTGTTTGCAGGGAAGTGACTTAACCACTCTGTGCCTCTGTTCTCTCATCTGTAAAACAGGCAAATGGCAGCAGCTGGCCCCCAGGGGGGGTGGGGGATTGAATCTGACAATGTCCTAGGGTTGTTTAAAGTGAGAGGCTCACAGTCAGCCCTACAGAAATACTCACCAACCCTCCACCGGCTTAGGACTTCCAAGCTCAGCTGACCCTCAGAATGGAACCGGGAAGTGGGGTCACTGGGTCAGCCTGCAACACTGCACACAAAGTGCTTTCCGGAACCTCAGCAGCACTAAGAACGAAGGTCTTCACCCCTCTTCCATTATCCCAAGAGCAAAGACCCAGAGCACCTAGAAGCTGAGTCTACCCACCCCCCCAGCACCAGAAGTCCTCGGGCTGCCTTTCTGCTAACCCCCTCCTCACCTCCGCCCCAGCTCAGCCCTGCAGCCCACAAACCCAGCTCAAGCTCCAGATGCTGGCACTCTGGCGCTCAGCTGCACCCTTCTTGTCTAGGGTTTTATAATTTTTTCCCCCTTTAGTACTGGGGATTGAACTCAGAGGCATTCTACCTCCAAGCTACACCCTCAGCCTGATTTGACTTATTTAGAAACAGGGTCTCTCTAGGTTACTGAGAGTCTTGCTAAATTGCCAAGGCTGGGTTGGAACCTGTGACCCTCCTGTCTCAACCTCCCAAGAACTGGGATTGCAAGCGTGCACCACCACACCCGGCTTGCATTTTATGTTAAATTCATCACTTTCTGTTATTTTTCCTCAGATACTTCTTCCCAAATTGCATAAGCTTCAGGCCACACAAAATCAGGACTCTGTCTGCACATGCCGGTGATTCATTTGTCTGTTGCTCCCATTAAATTATTAGCATCTCGAAGACATAACTCTTGTGAGTGAGAGAATGAATGAATGAAGGAATGAATGAATGAATGATGGATGAGAAGGAAGGGGAAACAGGCTGAAGGGGAAGTTCTCTCCTTCTCCCTTTAATTTTTTTTTGTTGTTGTTTAATAAATGTTTATTGGCGCACTGTAATTGTAAATGACAATGAGATTCATAGAGATGCGTTCACATATGGGCACCTAACATTGTTCGGTCTGTTACACTCCCCATCTCTCCCCTTTCTCCTGGGTGGAATAGTGAGATTCCTAGAAGCACAGATGATGTCACTTGCAGGCAAACAGACGGAACTGGAGACCATCCCGCTGGGCGAGATTAGCCAGTCTCCTCCCTGTCACTCAGCCCACTTGGACCCCTCCTTCAAATCCCCCTTACAAGGTAATCCTCCTCCTCCTGCCCTGGACATTCAAAGACTCCCCCTCCCCCATCTTCTCTCTTTCAGGGAAAAACCCCTGTTCTTGCCACCGTCGCTCTCTTCTTAAAGGTTATCAGGATGGTAAATTCCACCAGTTCCCCCCTGTCACCAGGTCAACATCTGACGGCTGTCATGCGTCCTCTTATCTCATTGGCGTCCTGGGCCTGCGGTCTGTCTCTGGACCTGCTGATAACCTTGCCTT
>PVLC010002610.1:91778-104669 GCA_004027655.1 Graphiurus murinus
GTCTTTGTCTGCCTGGAACAGCACCTGGTACAGAGAAGGAAGCCACACACTTGTAGAGGCATGAAGGAAGCCAGCGGTTACGAAGCACACACGCTGCATCTATTCTGCTGGGAGCAGGGACCCAGGTGGGTTTCAGTTAAGGCCTCACACTAAGGCAGCTCTGCCAGGAAAGGCCCAGGGCAAGAGAGGAAATGCGCTCGGCAGCCATGTGCAGCTCCGCAGTCACTCCAAGGCAGGGCTTTGCAAACATAGAACCAAAGCCATGCTCCCCACCCCGACGTGCTGGCTCACAACTAGCAAAGCCACACGTATGCCATTCACACGCACCCAGGAGTGCTGCAGGCCACACACAGTTCCCAGGGAGCGAAGGACATGGTATCTAGCAACATATTTTGGCCAGCGGTGACGTGAAGGCCAGAGACCTCCAGTGGTGGGGACAAATGCTTCCCACTGCCCACTCTAGCTTTCTCCCACAGCCATGGTTTATCTCTGGGCCTTTTGATCAAACACCAACTGTCTGATAGGTGTCACCAGAAGCTGTCAATTTACTCGAGGTGTAACTTGGTACAAGTTAAGTAGCTGCTCAGGGTCTTCGTTTCCTCATTTGCACTTGGGCCTCTGATTGATGTCAGCAGGAGTAACAACAAACAAAAATCCCCGGCTGGGACAGGGCCTGACCCACAGCTTAATAAATGTGGTGGCTGGGGTGGGGTTGAGTTGGGTGTGGGGTGATTGTTCAGTCATCAGCACTGACATGAATTTCAAGAGAGTTCTAGTATCTCATCAGAGGGAATGCAGGGGGGTTAATATATAAATAAGTCAATTTAGAAATGATCTAGATGACAAGCATGTGTATATATGTGGATGTGCCTGTGAGGTATGTAATGTGTACGTATGGGTATGTGACCACATGTGTTTGTGTGTGTATATCTCCCTTTACACACACACACACACACACACACACACACACACACATACTCCCTAGCTCTCTCTACTCAAAAGACCTACAAGCAATGCTACCCCAGGAGCAATGAACACACCCAAGGACCAGATCTTGGTGTCTAAGTACCATTCTCACCTGAAAGGAAGGAATCAAGATTTCTGGGCAAAACACTGATTCTTCAGAAAGTTTAGCCATTTTCAGATTTAGACATAAAGGACAGGAAGCAACGGAAGGTGTGCTCATCCGTTGAATCCCTTCCTGTTTCTTGCTTGTCCCTGGATTCCCAACCTGGGGCCTTAGCCCTCACTAGTGGCCAGCTCGAGTTTCCTCTTGAGTCTTCTCCATAAAAACTGTGCTGCTCAGTGATTGGCTTTTACGATTCCCCACTTAACTATATGCACTAAGCAAAACCTCCTGTTCGGTCCCTAGTCCTGTCCCACCCAAGAGGCTGGGGCCTCTACCGTGTCCGAGGCCTTCCCCGCCTGTCTACGGTATAAACAGGGCTGGGCTCAGCCCCCTCCGAGATGGGCGAGTTCCTGGCCATCCACACATTGTTCCACACATTCCCTCAAAATGAACCTGCGAGCTTGATCTTGAAACTATTTCCTCTGTCTCCACCCTTCCTCATTGTTCCCAGACTCACAGACCCTCGTGTTCAGCGCGTTTTCTTCTTAAGCTTCTTCTTGTTTCTTATCTTTCTCGTCCCTATCTTCACCGCTTAGACATTGCGTGGTCATTGCTCTTTCTCCTGTAACTGGAGGCCCTGTCTGGCATCTGGCCTGCCTGTGCTGTAGACAGTCAGGCTCATGGCTATCTGGCTATTCCTATATGCATGCAAAACTATAAACCCCAAGGCCCGAGGGGCTTCATTTCTACATGAAGTCATATACAGAGACCACAGGCTCCCCAGAAAATTTAAAAAGTAATTCACTTCCTAAAGAGAAAGAGATAGATAGGGATGAGGGTGTAGCTCAGTAGCATAGCATGTGTGATGCCCTGGGTTTAACCCCCTGCACTACAAAAAGAGAGAAAGAGAGGGGGAGGTCTTCAGCAACAACCATTTAGAAATGGCTACACACGCCCCAACTCTCCATCCTCCATGATGGTAGCAACTCAACTGCGCCCACGCTGGGTTAGGGACAAGCAGATTAAAGCCTCACATTCCATCTTCCAAGCCATTTTCGTAGAGGACAGAAACATCCCCAATCTGCTCTGCCCCATGTGGCAGTCACCAGCCCCCTGTGGCCACTGAGCACTTGACAATGTGGAAGAGTAACAGATAACTGAATTTCTAATTGCATTCACTTTTTTTAATTAATTAAAATTCAAGTGGCCACAGATGTGGCGGCTCCAGCTGGTGAGCACAGCCTTGGCCTGGGGTTGGCGCGTTTTTCCCTGTTTAGAAAGCACAGCCACGGGGCCTCCATCACACAACACAGCCCTGCTACTATGAAGCAAACACACCTGCCACCTGGACAGGTGAGCGTGGCTGGGTCAGCTAGTTTTTACTGTCAACAAACCTCAGTGTCTTAAAAGAGCAAGCCGTCATGATCGCCCCTGACTCTGCGGCATGAAGGGGCAACACAACCCATGGAAGGTTCTGAAAACTCAGCGCCTCTCACTCGTGAGGGGCGGGCGTCAATCAGACACTTACATTAGAAGCCCGAGTGACTGTCCATCTCCGGTCCACGGCTGGAATCACGAGGCTCACCACGGCCCCTGGAAGGGCCAAGGGCTTCTCTCCGGCATTTCTGGCTCAGGAAGGCCCAGCCTGAGAATGGAAAGGAAGAGGTGAGACCATGAGTCAGTTCTGACATTTCCTCTGGCCTCTGACTTTTGGAGATGACTCCTGATGAGGAAAGGCATCCCCACCCACCTGTCTAGTCGCTCACCCAAGTCTGCACACCTCCTGGGGGATTTAAACAAGCTCTTCTTCTGTTCCACGCAGGAACAGAAAGGAGACTAACTCCTAACTCCTACCGCAAGGAGCACAGGCAGGTAGAGGACACAGACCAGTGACACCGCATGCACAGAGTGTTCAGGGCGATGACGGTCAGGCTATTTGGGAGAACCAGGGATGAGCAGGCGGCTCCGGACAAAAGAAGGATGCAAAGAAGACACTGTATTTTCGGTCTGCACGTGAATGAGGCCCTGGCAAGATGCAAACTTGACCAAAACAAAAAAGCTGGGGGAAAGAGGCATCTCCAAAGACCAGGAAAAACAAATCTGTGGGATGTGAAAGCGAAGCTGAGAGATGGGGCTGGGAGCCATCAGCCAAGGCCCGGAGGACAGGGCTTGGGAGGCAAGGCCTCACCTACGAGGAGGAGCAGCAGCAGCTCAGCTGCACTCTGATTGGTCCAAGCCCCAGAGATGGGCGTGCCCTGCCTTCTCTCATCTGACCCTCTACTGATGCCATGGAGGTCCTCATCCTGCCCCTTCTATTGCCACGAGCCGCTGAGGCTTGGGGAGCTTCTGTGAGTAAACTTATCCAGGACCACAAAGGCAGGGACAGGATACACCGTGCCTCAGAACATAATCATTCTGTCTGCATGCAAAGTCCCCATCATAGACAATGACCTGACGCGGGTGGGCCTGCTGTCTGCACGCCCCTCTGCAGGATGGATCTGCGCCCCTCCCAACATGAGCTGGGGTCTATTCCTTGCCCCTCACTACTCGGTCTTGGCCTTGCTATTGGCAGGCATAATAGCACATGTGACACATACAAGGACTTTAAAAGTGCACGTGCAGCCGGGAGTGGTGGCGCACACTTGTAACCCCAGTACTTGGGAGACTGAGATTGGAGGATCCGGGTTTGTGGCCAGCCTCAGCTACTTAGTGAGGTCCTCCGCAACTTAGTGAGACCCTGTTTCAAAATAAAGAATAAAAAAATAGGCCTGGGGGTGTAACTCGGAGGTAGAATGTCCTGGGTTCAATTCCCAGTACTGCCAAAAAAAAAAAAAAGTGCACACGCATGAAGTTCTCTTTTTCTTGCAGCTGCCAATCACTCTGCCGCCACATTAGCAGGCCTGAGCTCGCCTCTTGGAGGGCGAAGAGCAGCATGGAGCCAGCCCAAGGTGTCCCAGCACGCCCGGCTGGGACCTGACATTTGTGTGTGAGGCCATCAGAGGCAATGGACCCCAGCCAAGTCACGCAGACCAGAAGAAATGCTATCGACCCACAGAACTAGGAGAAATCATAATTATTTGGTGTTTGAAAGCGCTGAGGTCTGGGGCTGTGGGTTAGGCAAGGAAAGCTAGCTCAGGACCACCCAGATAGGCCACACTGCACACACAGCATGGCCCATTTGATGCTGGGAAGGAGAGCCAGCTGGTACAGGTGACTGTCCAGAGGCGGGGCTGGGGCAAGGGCAGGCATGGGAGATTACAGAGGTATTCGGATGTAGAATCAACAGGCTTAGGAGCCAACTGAACCCAGAATTGTCTGAAGGCATGGGTTATGGAACATCATGGTTGACTATGAACAGACTACCTGGAGCTCGCTGGCAGGGACAGGGCCCTGGCATGCAAGGCACAAAAAGTAGCCAGGGTGAAAGCAGAGGGGGTTGCTTGTCCCAGGATGGAAAGCCACGAGGACTAAACTCTTCCTTGGCAGCCTCTGGCTATCTGCAGGGAGACTCAAGGTCTCTGTGCACCGCCTCCTGGCCCATCTCACCAGGCTGCCTGCCAGCTCCCCTGGGCAGCCCCTCTCAGAGCCACAACTAGACCTTCCTACCCGTCACCCCCACCCCTCCACACTTTCTATTCCCCTCCCGACTTCAGCATGAATGGGGCTTCCTGAGCTTCCCCGGCGGCGACTCCCAGGCAAGGCTGCCATGGCCACTCCAAGTTCCCGGCATCCCCTGTGCTTCCACAGAGCATGTATCCCTGGACCGTGAACCCCAGGAGGCAAGGGGGTGTCTGCCCCCACTGCCACCGAGCCACGGCCGCCAGCACACCGCTTGACACGTGGAAGAAAGCCAATGATCATGTCTTGCAGGAATGAAGAAAACAGAGAATGAACAACAACAACAACAAAAAATTCAGGATCATAGTTCCGAGGCGTTTTCTTTTTTTTTTTTTTTTTTTTTTTTTTGCGGTACTGGGGATTGAACTACTCAGAGGCATTCTATCTCCGAGCTATACCACCAGCCCTATTTTTTTTTGTTCTTTATTTTGAAACCGAGTCTCACTAAGTTGCGGAGTGCCTCACTAGGTAGCTGAGGCTGGCCGCGAACCCGTATCCTCCGGTCTCAGCCTCCCGAATGCTGCCGAGGCGTTTTCTTTGATGTATCCCTTTCCTTGGGGTTCCCGTGGCCCCCTGTGCTTATCTCCCTCAATCCATGCCTTCTTTCTTTCATTGGGCGCTGATTGAATGAACACCAGGCATGGCCCAACTCTACTGTCGACTGCCCTCACTAGACGGGGCCCCTCTGGGTGGGGGAGCGGCCACAGCTTACCACCTCTGGACTTCCCCAACCCACTCCAATGGCTATTATTTGGGTATAGGAGGCACTTAATAAAGATTGTTGAATGAATGAATGAATGAATGAGTGAATGAATGAATGAATGGTCATGAGTCTCCGAGTACCCACAGGAATGTGGCTCATATGGTTTGTAATTTAGCAGGAGCCTGTATCTGATTTGGGGCCTTCCTCCTGCCTCAGTATCTACTTTACTAAATAATTTATAATCATCACAATAGAAAGACCTGCATGGATATTTGTGGGGGAATGTGCTGTAGCTGTTTTACACCACAAGATATAAGGGGGAAATCTGAGAATTAAGTTAAACCCAGAGCCCTGCTCCCAGCTGAGCCGCAGGTCCCCCCACCCCCACGCCCCAAGCCTGGCCCCTGTGATCTTCAAGGAAAGCCTAGACCGACCCTGGAACAAGGCATAATCCTGAACCAGTTCTGTCTCTGCTCTTGAGTTGGCTTTAGAAAACATACTAAGTTGGCAAGTCCCAAGATCGGGAGCCGGGCACAGTGGTGCATGCCCGCCATCCCAGCCACTCTAGAGGCTGAGGCAGGAGGATTGCAGGTTCAAGGCCAGCTTGAGCAATAGAGCCAGACCCTGTCTCAAAACAAAACGAAGACAAAATCCTAGAGCTGCCTGCTCCCCTCCCCTCGCAGCGCCTCCGCCTCTCAGTTTCTCTAGCACTGCACAGGGTGCTAAACTCAGAGCAGGGGACGGAGCAGCCTCATTAGCTGCTTGGACCTCCCTTGAATATTCTGAAGTCGCACCTCGCAGCTCAGCCCCCACCCGAGCCCTGCCTCCCCTCTGGGGCCTCTTTCTATATTGGGATTGGCCACGGCTTCCCAACCCTTCCCAGAGAGCTTCCAAGTAAATCCGCACCACTGAAACATCCCTGGAGTGTGTTTGGACAAAGGAGCTATATATACAAGGAAGACAAATTAGACCGTGTCCATTTTCTGGGAGGCCAAGGAAATTTCACGTGACCCGTGGACAAAGGAGGAATCAAGGCTCAGAGGTCCTTGGACACCGAGCTGCAGAGGAGCGTGGCGGGCTATGGGCCCAGGACACCGACTCCAGATGTGCTCTGCCCATCACAGAGCCAACTTGCTGTCACCCTCCCCAGCCCCTTTGGCCTCTCCAAGTTTACCCATCTTGCTGGCAGCCAGGGCCACCAACTCCGGAGCTCAGCAGGGCACTGACCGGCTTCGGCCAGCAGACCCGACCCAAGGCAAGGAAAATGTCTCCCGACTCCAGAGGAGCACAGATTAGGACGCATCCAGGCACACAAATCACAGCTATGTTCTTATTTCTCCCATTCTGGATCCGTAAATCATCTTTTTCTCCCCCTGTTACTGCAGCCACCGGTCACGGCCCCGCCTGCCCTGTGACGCCCCTCTCCTCTGTGCAGTAGAACACAATAAATTTCATAAGAGACTCCGTTCTCTGATTTTGTCCCTTCTCTGGCTAGGACAAGGGACTGGAAATAAAACTCGACATCCCTCCTGGAGGAACAGGGCCAGCGTGCTTAATAAATCATAGCTTTTCCCCTCCAAGCAGAAAATGATTGTTAACATCGAGTCTGGCCAAATATTATTGCTGCATTTGTAAATGACAGGAATCTTCTCAGAGGCCTGCGGGCATGTCATATTCCAAGACAGTGTGGCCTACTTCTGGGCGTGCCTGCAGGGGAGGTTGGTCCCGTCAAGCTGTGGGGTTTTACACAAACAGCCTTTCTCTGAGGTTTACTCATTGGTAAGATGCAAAGTCTACCTGTTTCAACTACGGTGCACAGCTGTGTTGAAAAATAAATGAGTGAAAACATTACAAAACCTCTTTGCTAATAATAAAGCAAATCTAACAGTAATAGCAAGCATACTGGGGATTAAACCCAGGTGCATTCTACCTCTGAACCACAACCCCAGCCCTATTTTATTTTTTATTTTGAAACAGGCTTTAAGTTGCTGAGGATCTTGCTAAGTTGCTGAGGCTGGTCTTGAACCTGCCATCCTCCTGTTTCCGTCTCCCTAGCACTGGGATTACAGGCATGTACCACCAAGCCTGGCTAAGAGATGACTTTTTTTAGTACTTACTAGTACTTTGCTGAGCTTAAGTCCTTTTGTATTATACTCAGCAGCTCAGTTAATCCTCTCACAATGACCCTGGGGTGTGTGTACTATTTCCTTCATCATTTTGAAGACAAATATTTGGAGACTTTTGCAAGTAAGTATTTGGCTCAAGGTCGCAAGACTAGTAAATATTGGAGCCTGAAATATAAACGAATGGCAAACTAAACTCAGCTGTGAAGTCTAGAACTAATGCAGTTTACTTCCAGTGAACATTTACTGAGCAATAGCCTAGCGGTGCCCAGCACCCGGCTTTGCCCTGATGGAGACAGCAGTACACTCTTGGGCTCTGGCCTCCAAGAACTCGACACAGGCTCAGACGCAAGCCCCCACACCACTCCACCCCCGGAAGATCCGAAAAGTACAAGTGGGTGTTTCTGGACCGGACGTCTCGTCCAGAACATGCTGCTCATGGAGAGTGAGATCAACACGGAGACTGTGTGGCCAGATCAGCTTGCACAGAGGGCAGCTGACGCAGGAACAGGCGGCAAGGGCAGCCAGAGCTGCTGAGCAGAAGGTGGGACGACCTAGGAAAGTCTGCACAAGAGCCCACAGTACTTGGGAAGCTGAGACCAGAGGATCTGGGTTCACAGCCAGCCTCAGCTACAGAGGGAGGCTCTCTGCAACTTAGTGAGACCCTGTTTCAAAATAAAGAATAAAAATATAGGACTGGGGGTGTAGCTCAGAGATAGAATGCCCTTGGGTTCAATCCCCAGTACCAAAAAAAAAAAAAGTCATAACTATGTGCTTCTGAACATGATTTTGTAGGTAAGAGGAAGGAAGGAAGGAAGGAAGGAAGGAAGGAAGGAAGGAAGGAAGGAAGGAAGGAAGGAAGGAGAGAGGGAGGAGAGAGAAAGAAGAGGGAAGGAAGGAGGGAGGGAAGGAAGAAAGGAAGGAAGGAAAGAAGGAAGAAAGGAAGGAAGGAGAGAGAGGGAGAGAGAGAAGAGGGAGGGAGGAAGGGAAGAAGGAAGAAAGGAAGCTAGAAAGGAAGGAAAGAGGGAGGGAGGGAGAGAGAGAAGAGGGAGGGAGGGAAGAAGAAAAAAGCAAGGAAGGAAGGAAGGAGAGAGAGGAAGAAAAACTCCTATTAGCCGTGAAAATCTTGGGCCAAAGGACAGGGCTGACAACACACAGTCGTTGTGGTGAAGGTGACCCGGAATGTCACCACTAATGTCCTATTCATAGCTTCTGAAATAAGTGCAGCGTGTGTGCGTGTGCGTGTGTGCATGTGTGCGTGTGTGTGTGTGTGCGTGTGTGTATGTGTGTGTGTGTGCGTGTGCGTGTGTGCGTGTGTGTGTGTGTTGGGGGGTGCTTTGTTATTTTGGCCTCTTATCTGATTCCCAGGAACTTGGGAAGGGAGAGGGGGGTGGGCAGAGGTGCTGGTTCTGCAGGCAGCGAGACCAGAGGGGAGAGTCGAGAGTCCAGAACTTTTGAGGAAGTTCCAGTTTCGGGGACACATGGAGACCCCCCCACCCCCGCAGGGCAGCGGCCGGCTTTGGCAGGCCTCGGTTTTCTCAATCGTCAAAACACTGATAATAGTAATGACGAAGGCGAAACCAGTCCGGCGCGTCCAGTAACTGGTCTTCCCCGGGCAGACAGGAAGGAAGGGAGCAGACGCAGGGGCATGAGAACCAACACAGACTGGCGCCCAGGAGGTCAGCAGAGGGAGGCCAGGGTGGGTGGGGTGCTGGGGGCCTCTGGGGTCAGCACAGTGGGACTGGCCCACCCCACGGGAAGGGGTGGCGGGGAGGTGCGGCAGAAGGAGGACTGGGCAGCGAGCCCCTGACTCCACCGCCACCGAGGGCTGAGCAGCCCTGCCAGGGAGCCCGCGAAGAACCTCCCTCCAGCTGTAAGTGAGGCCCAGAGTCCTGAGGACCTTCCCAGATGTCACCTGTCTCGAGTCTCGGGTCCAGCGACCGCACCCTGGCTTCTTACACTCACACCACTTTCCCAGCTTTCAGTTGACATAGCTCCAGAGCTCCCATCCTACCACTTTCTTCTACAATCCCACCTGGTTTGGCTAAAGCTCTGGGTGAGGAGAAGCTTTTTTATCCACTGAGCTTCCCAGGGGTCAAAGGGCTACTGTGTGAGGTAGAGAGCTCCCCATCCCTGGGAGCATGCAAGCAGGTATACGATGAACACCTGCAGTCTCAGCCAGGAAAACTGCTCCGGGGAGGCTGAGCAAGAGGGTTCTTTTTTTTTTTTTTTTTTTGCGGTACTGGAGATTGAACTCAGGGACATTCTATCTCCGAGCTACACCCCCAGCCCTATTTTTTATTCTTTATTTTGAAACCGAGGCTCACTAAGTTGCAGAATGCCTCACTAGGTAGCTGAGGCTGGCCTCGAACCCGGATCCTCCGGTCTCAGCCTCCCAAATGCTGGGATTACAAGCATGCACCACCACGCCCGGCTAGCAAGAGGGTTCTAAACCGGGTTGATGGAAGGTGACTCAATGCATATATTTAGCAACAGACACTTGGGAAGTCCTAAACACTTCCTGAGTATTAATTCATTTAACGGCCACTAAGCACTTCCTGGGAGCTAGGCACCGTTATGACCTCTAGCTGATGGATGAGACTGCAGGCACAGGGAAGTTAAGCAGCTCCCTTGAGGTCACACAGCTAGGGAGTGGTGGAGCCAGGACTTTCATTACACGGACCCATGAAGGGCTCCCTAGATGGGTAACTGAGGCAGGGAGCAGGAGAAGGTCAACCCGGGGCACAGCTCCGGCATCTTGCAAACAGGAAGGTTTTACAATTCTTTGTTTCACACCCTCTGAACACGCAACGTCTGTGTCTGCAGCTCATTATCATGGATGAACGCCTGGAAACCCCACCCCGTCCTAAGCAGGAGTCACATTCTATGCCACCTCGCTTCGGAGAAGAGGAGGAAAGGGAAAGCACCCTCTCACTCCATCCCAAGAGGAGGTTTGCAACCACACAGCCCTATCCGGATGTTGAAGCCCGGCCCTCCTCGTTTGCAGGCCGGGCACTGAAGGGGTCACGTGGGACGCCCTGGAGTTCAAGACTCCTGTCTGTTCAGCTCCGTCCCTTCCACATCACAGGCTGAGACAGAAAAACAGCAGCAGGCCTCGGCGGGAGCCGCCCCTCCAGGCTTTACTGAAGGATGTTTCTCATGCGCAGTTCCTGTTAGGTGAGTGGCACGGAGGGCAGCCCTCCAGCCTGCCTGATCTGCCCCTTCCTTTTAATTTCCTTTTCTGCCAGAAGACTGAATTTTAAAATTTCAGATTACACTTTAAAAGCAGCCAGTCATTCACCCACAAAGACATTCTTGTCTGCGGCAGTTAAGATGTTTCCCAAGCCAGGGCCTCTGTATTCACCAACCCCTCCACCAGGTGGGAAGATTAACAGTGTTTCCAAGCTGGGGCACCCTAGCCCACTCTTGGAACCCCAGTACTTGGGAGGCTGAGACAGGAGGATCGCAGGTTTGCGGCCAGCCTCAGCTACTTAAGCCCTCCGCAACTTAGTGAGACCCTGTTTCAAAATAAAGAATTAAAAATAGGACTAGGGGGTGTAGCTCGGAGATAGAATGCCCCTGGGTTCAATCCCCGGTAACACACACACACACACACACACACACACACACACACACACACACACACACACAGAGTTTTCCTGTAACAAGAACAAGATGTTATTAAAGGGGAAATTTACAGTGTTGCGCCCCAAC
The DNA here is from genome assembly GCA_004027655.1 of Graphiurus murinus. Lineage (NCBI taxonomy): Eukaryota > Metazoa > Chordata > Mammalia > Rodentia > Gliridae > Graphiurus > Graphiurus murinus. The sequence continues at coordinate 103,006 of PVLC010002610.1, forward strand.
TTTTATTACTAGGCTTGCTGGAAGCAGCATGCCCCCAGGAGGTGCCCACCCAGGGAGCTGAGTACCCTGGCAGGCATGATTGCAGACTTGGTGTTTAGCCTTGCTGCTCAATCCTGCCTCCACCCCCAAGAGGCTCACAGTGGCGCCCAGGCTCCCTGGACCCCAGGCACCATGAGGCTCTCCGAATCCAGCTGATGCTGCAAGCCAAGAAGTGAGGGCTTGAGACACAGTGCAGGATCAGGGGTGGAGATCTCAGAACCAAGGCAGATAGTAACAAGCTAAGGAAACCCAGGGAGCCAGCCACATGGGAAGCAGGGAACAGGCTAACTTCCAGCCCCCCGCCTTTTGGATGGTGGAGCTGCTGGTCTAAGACTTGGGAGGCAGCAAGTGGAGAAAAACCAGGACCCACGTCCAAAAAGGCTGCTCCACAACGGGATCCGGGGGCAGGCATGGCACACATCGGGAGCTGGGTTGGGGCAGGTACCCAGTGGGATATGTTTTATAGTGAATCTCTTAGAAAAAAATCCACCACCACCACCACCCCCCCTCCCCGTTCTCATAAGGGAGAGAGTGGGTGTTAGACCCTGTGAATTACACAGCATGATGCCAGGGGCTTGGGGTTTAGACAGCAATGAAATACTGCATTTCTGCCACCTTCTAGCCATGTGACTGGTTCAGCCACTAAACTTCTCGGAGCCTGTTTCCACATCTCTAAAATGAGATTAGGAAAAATGTACAAACACAGGCCTTCCAGGGTACTCTCAGGACAAGGGCGTCACTTCAAAGGGATGCGCTGGAATGGGGGAGGGAGCCACCTGGCCCAGCAAGGCAAGGCGCTGATGGCGGGCCTCCAGGCAGACAGCCCAGTGGGGAGACTCCACACTTAACCCCCCAGGCCTCTGCAAAACCCCTCAATGGAAATCATCTTCTTTGCAAACTTCCTCTGGGATTGTCCAGAGCAACCTCTTTGCTCAGCCGGGTTCATCTGTGTAACCTCCAAAGCAGGCAAGCGAGTCGCTGACCCCAGACTGTAGGTTTTCCTCCCCTCTCTCCTTCCTCGTGGGAGCCTCTCTAGGTCTCTGCTGCTGGGCACTGACTCCTGTCTGTGAGATACAATTGACTGAAATTCAGGTAGGGTGACCTGCCTCACCAAATTCCTCTGAGTTACCCCTGGATCTCTGCAGGGTCAGCTGCAAAAGGCCACTCACCAGCAGAAACCCTGCAGCCTGGCCTTCCTCTGCCCTGCCTCCTCTGCCATGACTGATCTCTCTGATGTGCTGAGGCTGAGCTGGCTCCTGGCCCCAGCCTGCTTCCGGATGAACCATGAACCGGAACTACTTGACACAGACCACGTACTGCAGCTGTTACGATGTTGTTATGACGATACAAAGTCTTCATGTCACCAACTGGACTTAGATCAGGGACCGAGGTGGACCCAGTAAGATGCTGCAGTGCTAAGATAGTGCGACGGCTCCAGGGGCCTGGACAGGACAGGTGCCAACCAGGTCTCCTGAATGCACTTCCTCACCTGTGCAGGTCTGGGAGGGCGTGAGTTCAGGATGTGGCAGGTGGCAGGCAGGCTATTAAGAGCTTGGGGTTTGTTCCCTCCTCAGACGTGGTGACCAAGTGTGAAGGTACTTCCAGGCCCATGGAAAATCTGGGGA
>PVLC010002611.1:0-31317 GCA_004027655.1 Graphiurus murinus
TCAGGCAAAAAATAGGGCTAACAAAACTTGAAAAAATATGTCAAAAAAACAAGATAACTTGACTTCAAGCCTTACCCTTATTCTTGTTTAAAATTACACCCCTTTTGTCTGCAGGATCATTTTGTCCTACTAGGAAAGCCCCAAAAAGGAGAAAAAAAGAGGAAAAAAAACCTAAACTGTTGCATTCTCTTTTACCCTCTCCTGCCATCTTTCTGTCTTTACTAAGATAATTTTGCTATTTCAAGTTCCTTGGAGGTTTATTATGTTAGTCACTCATAGCTATAAACATCTGAAAAGACAAACTAATTCTTTAAAGTCCAGGGCATTATAAGACTTAAGATCTTGGTTTGTTTCTTATTCTGTTATAAACTACAATTTTGACCCTTCGCTTTTCATTTAATCACAATTTTATCTCAATTAAAAAATTATAAAATTGTTTCAAAATTTAAAGATATGAAAAGAAGCAGGGCGTGGTGGCGTATGCTTGTAATCCCAGCATTTGGGAGGCTGAGACTGGAGGATCTGGGTTCGCGGCCAGCCTCAGCTACCTAGTGAGGCACTCCGCAACTTATTGAGATTCGGTTTCAAAATAAAGAATAAAAAATAGGGCTGGGGGTATAGCTTAGAGGTAGAATGCCCCTGAGTTCAACACCCAGTACCGCAAAAAAAAAAAAAAAAAAAAAAAAAAAAAAAAAAAAAAAAAAAAAAAAAAAGATACAAAAAGAATTAAGGCAGAGAGAAACCAGTATGTAGGTATGAGAAAGAGATGTAAAGAGGGTGTATGAGTATGAGAGGTTTTGGTAAGGAAGGATAAAAAGAAACTATTTTAGAGATAAATAAAAGGATTTTGTATGATGAAGTAACGTTTATCCTAAGAATGTCTCAAATGGGAAAGGAAAGACTAGAGTAAAATGAGAGGGTTAAAAGCAATTCGCAGAAGGTTTGAATACATCAGAGAATGTTTGTGGTGGATGAAGCTTATGAAAAGACTATTGCATGTGTGATAATGATGGTTATATTTAAGATGATTTAAAAGATTTACAGCAATGTTCTATTAAGATACTTTCCTGTTTTCTGTCTTTGTTTTCTATGGTTATCTTCTTAAGCTTTGAATTCTATATTTCACTTCAAACGTGAAAATTAACTCTTGAATAACTGTAATGTTATATTTGTGCTTTCCACCTGTTAAAAATGCATAAATGGATATCAGAGGAAACGCTTGTCAGTTGGGCTACCACAGTCCATTCTGATAAACCTAAAACCTAGTTTTTTCAAAGGCTAAAATCAGGCTCCCTTGCCACACCAACAACAGTAAAAGTCAAGGATATTGCTGCTCGGATACATCACAACCACCTGAGGCCAACAGGCCCAGAGATGACCCACTAGATTGCTCATGAAAGAAAAACCTGGAGAGTCAAACAAGCTAATCCTGAAAAAGATGACTTGCCTCGCTCCCATCTCTACCAGAAGCAGTCAGACCAAGGCACAACAAAAGACTGAGGAGGATCACATCTCATGCCACAAAAATTGGCCCCTATGTATTATGTCATAAGCACTTTAAGACTGACTTTATTAGTGGGATTTACAGTGATCTTAATTTTAACACTTAAGTGTCTGCCCAATTTGACTTTGCATTGCTAAAACGAAAAAAAAAAAAAAAAGAAAACACCACCAATCAGCAATTCTCATCCTGTGGGGAGGACTAATAGAGTTTTTTTTTTCTTTTTTTTGTGTGTGTGTGGTACTGGGGGTGAAACTCAGGGGCATTCTGCCTCCAAGCTACACCCTTAGTCCTATATTTTATTCTTTATTTTTGAAACAGGGTCTCCCTAAGTTGTGGAGAGCCTCACTAAGTAACTGAGGCTAGCCAGGATTCTGGACACTCCAGGCTCAGAGTTTTTATAGCCAGTCTCTGTAATCTTCACCATTAATGTAACCAAAATTATCAAACCTATTATTGTCAGATAGGATGTCTGTCATATTATATCTTGTTGCAGCCTGGAAGACCAGTGTAACCTCTCCTAGACAAATACCTCTGCCCTGAATCAAGCTTAGGTTATACTGGAACTAGGCTCTGTCTTTACTGGGGAAATGTCTGGTGGACCACTAATCTCTATGGAAAGACAATATAGAACAGGCAACCCCATCGTCATGGAGGACTCATGACCCTTCAGAGCCATCCATGGAACCACAAACACATGACTAGGGAGAAGGGGACAAGGTAAGTGTCCTTGGGGCAGCTTTGCTGGTGAGTTTGAGAGGGGGTATAGAGCCCAAGACTCAGGGCCCTCCTGCTCGCTGGGGAGATGCCCTGCTTCTAAGAGGAGCTGAGAGACTCCTGGGCAGGGGGGAGTGACAAGGACAGCATCAGTGTCCTGGTCCACGCCATGGAGAAAGGCTCCACAGACAACCTCCTGCAACCATTCTCAGGACACACCCTGGGAGATGTAGGGGCCAGGCCTGGTGAGGCGAAGTGGGAGGGGAAGGGGCCCTTGCTCTTTCCCTTTGATGCCAGGCTGTGAGCGGGCAGCTCCAGGAGCACCAGGAGGGCAGCGTTGGGTGGGCATGGCCAGCTCTGCAGGGGAGGGACTCCAAGGGGGCAGTGGGCAGAGTGGGGAGGATCCACAGGGAACCTGGGGACACTTGGGGGGTCCTGGGGACTGCAGGTGCTATTGAACCACACCATCCCCCTCAGGATGCCCAGACAGGACTGGAGTTTCTGGACAAAGAAGGCCTAGGGGCCACAGGATCAGGTCTCAGCCAGAGTCAGTCTTGTTGGCACAGCTGCACTGCACAGGCCTCTTACAGATGTTGCCAAAGACACCGAGACAGGCTGTGTCCTGGAGCCCTCAGATTCCCAGGACACAAAGGAGGACAGACGCCAGGGAGTGAGGGATTGCAGAGCTGGCCGAGATGTGCACCAGGCCAAGTTTCTTTAATGTTATCCAAGGAGGGGCGTGGCCTGCCAGGAGGGAGGGGCAGAGCCAGAGGGCAGTTATCCTTGTGTGGGATCCACCACCTTTCCTACAAAGAGGGGAGTCTTAGTGTATTGATCATAAATGAGGGCCATAAAGGGCCTGTTGAATTTCAGAGTTGGGGGCCTGGAATAGGGCACGAGTTCCATAACGGTGGCTCCAGCGGCTTCTGTCCCCCTCTCATGGATGGTCAGCACAGCCTTATGCAGGGCCTGGAGGGGGAGAAGAGGAGGCTGCTGTGAGGAGGTGCATTCCAGAGCTGCAGCTGCACCCAGGTAGGAGCCTCACCTTCAGGGCCTCACAAGGGCCTTCCTCTCCATGGACGGCCCTACCCGGGCCCGCTCTGCTGGCCACACAGCCCATTCCCCAGGCTCATCCCCGTGCTTGACATGGCTTCCCCCTCCCCATTTTCTTCCTGTCTCCTGCTCTTCTGCCATCAGATACGGCCGCAGCTTCAGGAGGGGCAGCCATCCGACCTTCATGTTCCTCCACATCTCTCTCCCTCCCAGGGTGAGGATATGAGCATCACAAGTGGTTGTAATCACCACATATGGAAAATTCTAGAATCATCCCTGAAGTCACTAAACCTAAGCCTCTTTTCACAAATGTAGATAAACTGAAGCCAAGACTCAAAGCCCTGGGAAAAGATGAGACCCAAGGTGAGTAAGGCCCTGGTGGGTCAGTGTGTAGCTGTCCCTGCATGACCAGCAGCACAGGAAGTCACCTCCCAGCACTGTCCTTGGACCCTGTGTGTCCTAGTGATCCTCTGCACCTGGGAGGAGCTCGGCCTGCACCTTGCTGGGTGCCTGAACCCTCCTGAGCCTCAAGACCTGGCTCAGCATCTCACACCCCTGCAGACACCGGGGCCCACGTAATCCTCGGGTGGACTCACCTTGGAGATCTTCAGGGAAGCGTCCTCCGTGACCCCTGACAAGTCAGCCTCGTTGCTGAAGACCTTGGTGATGCCCATTGTGCTCAGGACAGACTTCAGATCATAGGTTCCAGAAATGGACAGTTTGGGAAAATGCAAGCTGGTATACCTGGTAAGATGGGAAGAAAATGAGGCATTTCTAGCATTTCTGAGGTTCTGCTGGGATCCAGCACATGACGGGGCTTCCTCTCCTGGCTGCCTCTCCCATGGAGTGCCCTGTCCCCAGCCACAGCAGGAGGGGCAGTCCCCTGGGCTTGTTGGACTGAGCTTCCTCCACACCTTGTATGGGAAAGGTTGACTTGGAGGGTGAGTCCTCCCCGGCAGCCCTGATCCTGCCCCCTCCTCTGGGGACCCCTCCAGGCAGACTCAGGTGTCCTGCTGGAAGCAGGTCTCATCCTGCCCTGCAGCTGTCTTTGGCCACCCTGCCCCAGCCAGGGCCTCCCCTGGGGACTGATTTCCAGGGGAACATGGTCACAGCAGCAGGACTTGGTGACACCTGCTCAGTGGAGGAGGGATCCCCAGCTCACCAGGCTGCAGGCTCAGCTCAAGTTCCCCCTGGGGACAGGGCGAGGCTGGAGTGGGGCCTGTGCTCAGGTGACACGGGCCCTGGGCTGGGTGACCAGGTGCAGTCCCAGCCTGGCCTTGTGCTCTGTGCTCTGTGCTCCGTGCAGTGTAGCACTTCTGTTCAGGACTTAACCTTACACCTCTTCACATCTCTTTACCATGTGTGTGTCCTATGCTGTGCTGTAGGACCCCGGCTCACCACAAGTATGTGTGTGCACTGCTCTGTGTCACATGTGTGAGTTCTATTGGCTCCTGGGTGTTGACAAGCCACATTTAGAAGTGACAGGTCAGGCAGCTCCTAGTTGAGACAGTCACCTGCTGTCCTTGTGTTTTAGGAACTTGGCAATGATGTCGGGGGTGAGCGTGTCCTCCAGGTGCTGCATCTTCCCCTCGTCGGGCAGGAGGAAGATGGCGGTGGCATTGCCCAGGTAGTCCATGAGCAGCACCCAGCTGGATACCGTGCTGCAGTGGAAGAGGTTAAACATGCCCAGGCGGGTCATCATGGGCACCCGCACCGTGGTCTCCTGGTTCACGTGGAAGTCGTCCCCCTGGGTTAGCTCAGGATTGAAGGGTTTCTCCCATTTGCCTGCAGAGAGGAAAGGTGGACAGTGGTGGGGTGGGAACGGGGTTCAGGTAAGATGCAGAGGGGAGGAGCCCCAATCATCCTGGTGGGTGGCTCCATGCTGGGCCTCAGCTTTCTCGTGTGCAAACGGAGGTCTACCCAACCTCCAGGCTGCAGAGAGGGCAAACACTTGGGCTCCCCTGAGTCCTTGTTCAGGAGTGCATGTGCAGTGCAGAGGCCAGGGAAGCTCCTCTTTGCTGTAGAACAGCACCAACCTTCAATGCAGGCAGTTGTCTCAGGAACCCCTGACACCTTTTTCTTATTAAACAGGAGGAGGCCATAGAGTTGGAAGGACACCAGACCTGCGCTAGGTCACAGCAGAGCTATACCTCAGTTGTGCTGACTGTGGCCTGGGCCCTCTCTCCTGCAGGACTCTTTCCAGGAGCAAGGGAGCCAGGTTGGGGAGGAGGCTGCCCCTGGCCATGACTCCCATTATCTTCCCTTAGGCTGTTTATCTGGGGCAGTATTAGACCTGGGGGCCCATGGGAATCAAGGTTGGTTGGTCAGCTACTATATTACACAGACAGTCCCATGTTCTGTGTACCTTGATTAATCCTCTCAGATTCTGAACACAATGATATTGTTCTGTCCTTGATAAGATGGAACACTCACGTCCCAAAGGGGTGAGATGGCTTGTTCAAGGTCAAGGCTGAGGAGTGGTGGAGGCAGGATTTGAACGCAGGTCTTGCTTACTACAAAGTGGATACTCTTCCACAACTTTGGAATGATCCAAGCATGTTCCATAAAACACTACTCCCTCCATACCATCTGTTTCAATTTGTATTTCTGGCTTCTGGTTATGAAAACATTCCATATTTTATACCCTTCCTTCCCTCCCTGGTCTTCCCAATGAGCATCAGGACAATAAACACTGCAGAGGTCAACAATTTTGACTGGTTGGCCTGTTGTCCCCACACTTAAGTGCTGATAGGGAATGCTTTCATGTTTGTGCAGGGGAGATGGAGAAACTCAGCTGAGCTGCAGGCTGCAGCCAGAGCGCCCTGCCAGGGAACATCCCAGAGCTGGTGCTAGGAGAGTTTCCATGGGAACCAGCTCAGGCCCATTGTGCAGCCTTACCTTTAAAGAAAATGTAATTCACCAGGGCGAGAACTGTGTCTCTGTCCAACTCTTTCACCAGATCCACGATTTTCCCTTGGGTTCCCTTCTCCACATAGCTGTTGATCTCCTTCTTGGCTGCTTCAGAGTCACTGAAGTTGATGGAGAAGGCGTCTGAGCGGTACAGGGTCTTGACGTCCTCTGAAAACTTGGCCTCGAGCTTCAGTTTCTCGTCGATGAACAGGCCGTTGCCGGTGATCAGCTGGAACTCGTGGTCGGGCAGGTTGAGGGTGAGGATGAGATGCTGGAAGGCTTCGTGGATGTGGGCCTCATCCGTTTCGGTGAGGTTGAACTCCAGGCCCTGCAGGATCTGGGTGTGGGTGTCACCCTTGGTCCCCAGGGAGAGCATGGCCAAGTCTGTGGCGATGCTCACAGGGGAGAAGAAGATGTTGGTGGAGTTGGACTGACGGGCCACCACTCGGTACAGGCTGAAGGCAAAATCAGCCAGGTTCCGAGAGATCCTGTGGCAGGGAAGGTGTCCCTGGTCATGCTCGACTGTGACGGTCTCCTGAACATCCCCAGCCCTGGAGCCAGGGACCAAGCAGCACAGGCCTGCCAGCAGCAGGACGCCCCACGAGACGGAGGAAGGCATTGTCCTGGGAGACAGAGAAGGGGATCCAAGGTCTGAGTTAGGCACCATGACGACCCCCATGGCCACCAACTGACATCATGCAAAAGCCGCTGTGCTTTATTAAACGTCTGACATGTGCCTAGCTGGTGCCAAGCACTTTCTACATCATTGGATTGAACACAGTCAGTAAAGAATTTCTGATTGAAAGAAATCAGAAAAGCATCAAAAATAATGTGATGGAACCAACCGGGCATGGTGGTGCAAGCTTGTAATCCCAGCATTTGGGAGGCTGAGACCGGAGGATCCGGGTTCGCGGCCAGCCTCACCTACCTAGTGAGGCACTCTGCAACTTAGTGAGACCTGGTTTCAAAATAAAGAATAAAAAATAGGGCTGGGCGTATAGCTCGAAGGTAGAATGCCCCTGCGTTCAATCCCCAGTACCTCAAATAAAATAGGGCTGGGAGTGTAGCTCGGAGGTAGAATGGTCCTGGGTTTAATCCTCAGTACCGCAAATAATAATAATAATAATAATAATAATTATTATTATTATTATTATTATTATTAGGTGATAGAACCTGTGGTTCTGAATTCCCCCAAGTGTTAACTCTCTGTCTTGTCAGTCTGGTGGGGAGAACTTGCATCACCCTCCATTACTAATGAGGCAATCAAAGCCCAGAGAGGTGAAGCCATATGTCCAAAGTCCGTGAGCGTGTAGGATTGTAGAACAGAGCACACACCAGGCAGTGGGACGCGCAGTGCATGCTCAGGACAACTCCACCTGGAACCGCAATGAGCCAGCGCCTCCCAGCCCCCTTCTACCAAGAGAAGCAGAGAGGCAGGAAGAGCAGGGACTTGCCCAAGGTTATCAGGGACATTGGGTAAGCTTAGGATTAAAACCACTGTGAGTGGAACAGCCCTGGGAGGTCTCCCCCTCAACCCCGTGACTGCCAGGCGTCTTCTGCTCACAGGAGGAGCGTCTGGTACATGGCATTGTAGAACATGGTTTCCCCACCCGACATGACAGCAAGATGAGCCTTTAGTATTTTTTTTATTTATTCTGTGATCTCAGCCACAGCGTGGACTGATGTCACTGCTGTTAGCTCACCTGCCACCCCACCATCAACTCGTGTCCCCATAGTGGAGGAGTTGGGGTTGCTCGGACCCCTCTGCGCCCCTGTACTTGAGACAGGCCCCGGCCAGGAGCCTCTAGTCTGCAACCCCTGAAGTACGCTCTGCTCTTTACAGACGGGGAAACTGAGGTGTGAGCTGTGAAGAAGGGGCTTGTGGCCACATAGTTAACTACCTGTCCCCAAATTAAAATCACCTTCTTAACAGAACATGGAGAGAAGGATGAACTTGAACTTGGGACATGAAACCTGAGGGGAGAAAGCTGAGAGTAAGGAAGGCTGAGTTTCCCTTCTGCTTGACCTTTTAAAAGTCTTTTTTTCCCCAAAAAGACACAAAAATGAAGCACATAACTGGGTTTTCTCTACCAAGTTTTTTTCTTTCTTTCTTTTCTTCCTCCCTCCCTCCCTCCCCCTTTCTTTCCTTTCTCTCTCCTTCCTTCCTTCCTTCCTTCCTTCCTTCCTTCCTTCCTTCCTTCCTTCCTTCCTTCCTTCCTTCCTTCCTTCCTTCCTTCCTTCCTTCCTTCTTGTCTCTAAATAATCTAAAGAGAGCAAAGCCCACATTGCATAATGCGTGTTTATATTTTTCTCTAACTAGCCAGTGTGCTAGAGCTGAAGACGGTGCTAAAATTAGTTCTCTATATTTCCACCTCCCTTAGAGTTCTCTTTTCCTTCCTAACTGGATTTTGGTGCATCCCTTTGTGGTGTATGGAAATTACCCATCTTCCCAGGGCTCAGGGGTCCAGGGTGAGCGGGACCTCCCCAGGGTGGGGCCAGGAAACACAGTCAGTGGCTTCAGGACCAGAGGTGGTGGCTTCTAGCTTGGACAGGGCCGCTGCTATGCACTTGGCCTGGGCGAGCGTCTGCACCAGTGGTGTCCAGAGACCTCAGTCTCCCCGGCTGCATGGAGCAGTTGGGGAGAGACCTCGATGAAGGGCTCCTCTGTGCATTAATATTGTCTGTCTGTCTGTCTGTCTCTGTCTGTCTCTGTCTGTCTCTGTCTGTCTCTGTCTCTCTGTCTCTCTGTCTCTCTCTCTCTCTCTCCCCCTCCCCCCCTTCCCTCCCTGTGTGTGTGTCTCTCCCTCTCTTTTGGTACTGGAGATTTAACCCAGGGCTATTCTACATCCAAGCCACACCCCCAGCCCTTTTTATTTTTTAATTGGAAATGGGGTCTTGCTAAGTTGCTGAGGGTCTTTCTAAGTTGCTGAGGCTGGCCTCAAAACTGCAATCCTCCTTGTCTCAGCTTCCTAAGGAATGGGATTGCAGGCCTGCCTCCCACTCTTGGGTTTTATATACCAGGTCTCCTCTAATCTTCCCTGAGAGCTTAGCCTAGGAGGTGGAAATTATGAGCAGTCCCATTTTATAGATGGAAGAACAGAGCAGAGAGGTTGAGCAGTTGTCCAAGGTCACAGAGCATCAGATAGACCTGAAAGCTGGTCCAGACTTCCCATTCCAGAGCCAGAGAGGAGATCCAGGAGAAAGGTGTCAGCAGTCGGCCAGGGCCAGGAGCATGGGGCCTGGAGTCAGTGTGAATCCTGAGCAGAGGATAACTAGGAGCAAGCTCTCTACCTCTGTGTTCCCCATTCGCTCATCTATAAAATGGGAGTAACCATAGCAACCACAGAGGGAGGCTGTGAGGCTTCAATGCCTTGACTTCTGCAGGAAGCTTACAGGTGGCTGGCTCGGGAGGCACACTCAGGACCCTTAGCTCAACCCCAGTGATGGTGACAGTGCCCTCTGCAGGGGCTCCTGTCGTCCAGCGGGCTCAGGGAATGCTCAGAGGCCATTGACATCACTAGGCCCATCTGACACCTCCAGGTGAGACCTGGCCCAGCTCTCCTCCAGGGCTGATCTGGAGGATGGAGGGTGTGAGCCTGGTGCCTCCCTGCCCCTCTCTGGCCAGACCTTCTGCTTCTGGAGAAGGAGGGAAAGCTCACCCCGCAGCAGGTGGTGGGGAGGCTGACCAGAGGCGATGGCAGGACAGTCCCTGGATGGACGCTGGAGCCGTGGGGACAGGACCAGAGCTGCTGTGCTGGCGCAGCTGTCCCTGCCTCCCCAGGCAGCGGATCCACATACCCTCCTCCCTTTCTGCTGTCAAGTGCTGGTTGTTTACTGCGAGGTAGTGGCCATGAATTGAGTTGGTTTAGGGGCAGGAAGGACCTCTGTGGCTGCTGGTACTGTGACCCCAGGAGGCCCAGTTGCAACAGCCCCATCTGCCCCGCACTGACTGGGCCCCAGGCCTTCTGCCTGCCTGGGGCATGCAGGACCCTGAGGCCCCTCTGGAGGTTCCCCACAGGGAAAGGCGTACTTACCACTCAGGTGGAGACCCAGGCTGAGGAGACAGAGCCCCTTCCTCGGTGCTATTTAAGCAGTGGACACAGAGGGGCGAGGGGGGAGACAGCTAGTGACTATTAATCAAGGTCATCTCAGTTATTACAGGAGCAAACAGACAGGGGCAAAGTCCATCGATCACAAGCTGTGTACTCTCCTAGGGCAGCACGCTGGCCTCTGCTCATCCCCATGGGCGTCATCGCGGTGGCCTCATAGACCTCGGTGTCCTGTGTTTAAAGAGGGGCGGTGGCATGAGTCAGATGGCCTCACTGGGGAATTCTCAGGGGCCGCCCCTCCACTAGACAACATCTACCCTACTGGGCCAGATGCTTTGAAATGCCTGGTGTTCGGGTGGTGGTCTGTGGGGTCAGGCTCATTTCTGCTTCTGGCCTCCAGAAGACCAGGCTAATCCACAGGCTGCTTGCCTTTTCCCTGGAGCATGGCCCCTCCCTGTGGCTGTTGCTGGGCTCTGGGGGTGCACGGGTGGTTTGGGGGGATGCAGGGTTGAGGCTGAAAGGGCCCCGCTGGATTGCAGTCCCTTTCAAAACCTCCACCACAGCCACAGCCAGCCTGCCCCTGCTCGCTTAGCACCTACCGCGCACCAGCGGGTGTTTGTTGAATGAACGATGAGAGCGTTTCTGTGTCCTTCCCTTGTTTGCCAAACTAAATTGTGTCTCTACCTCAGTTTCCCTGTCTGTAAAATGGGGACCTCAATTGCTACCTACCTTGTTGGGCTGCTTGGAGGAGGAGGTGCAGCAGGAGCTCGGAGCCTGGTGTGGGGTGTGCAAAGACAGCCTTTCGTGAGAGCGCCCCCTGTCAGTGGTCTTTGGGAGCCATGGGGGTACTGCAGGCATCCTCTCCTTCAGAACTCTGTGTCCCCGTAGGGGAGTGAGCGTGCACCCCACCCTCCTAACAGAAAATGGGAGCTGAGCTGGAAAGGGGGTGGTGAGAGATTGGGGTGCCCGGCATCTCCCACACATCACCTGGTGTCAGGGCCCTGGTCTTTCCCCTTGCTGGCTGCATGGACGCTTCTCCCCAGGGAGTATTTACTTTGCCGTCACAGCCGCTTGGAGAGGTGGGATCAGGCTGCAGTGAGACCTCCCCTCCACACTCCTGGGCACACTTTCCCCTCCCTGGGCCTCAGTTTCCCCTCTGCACAATGGCCACACTCAAAGCCTCCTATCTGTTCTCTACTGTCCCCATATTCTGCTGCCTCTGGCTGGTGGGTGTCCTGGTGGCCAGTGGGAGGTCACCACTGGCTTTCCTGGCTGGCAGCAGTGCGGGCCATGCCTCCTGCACCTGCAAATCGGCTGCTCCTGGAAGCTGCGTGCCCGGCCCCCGGAGGGGGAGGGGGTAGCTGGGGCAGGAAGGACCTTGGCCTGGGCCAGGTGGACGCCAGACCAGTCCTTCCTGGCCCAGGCAGACCTGCGTGTCACCTGCTCTACTTGCTGTGTCAGGGCAGGCTGTGCCACTGAGGACAGATCACCTGTACTGAGCTATTAGAGGACCTGTCCCCTGCACCTTTGTAAGAGGAACGGGTCTCACTGGCTGAGAGGGTCACTAGAATCGGCAGACCTCTCCCTCCTGGCACACAGCTTGCCACCAGCCTCTTGGCAGGATTCCAGGGCCAGCTGCAGAGGGGAAGGGACCGAACCCAGTAGAGCCGTGAGCCTGAGACGGTCAGGGTGTGTGGGGAAGGTGTGTGCGACAGGCCTGGCAGGGTGCCGAGGGCATCCCAGGGGCATTTGTGGGGGATGAAGACCAGGCACGAGAGGGAGCTGCTGGGATAACAAGCCAGGGGCTCGGATCTGGGGGCCCTGCCTTTCTGGGTCAAGGGCTCTGTGCTCAACCCTCTCCCTACTCAGAACACCCATCATGGAAGGAAAGACCAGGATGGCCTGGGCAGACGAGCAAGGACAGAGTCCCTGCAGGAGACCCATGGCCATTCTCGAGAGACTGCTCCACAAACCCCAGGCTACAAGGGAAAGTCTCAAACACTGCTTACTTCCGGAATTGGCTATTGCAGCATCAGGGCTGATTCCCTGGGAGTGAATGTATCACGCGGAGACTATTTGGGAACATTCCATATGGAACCCACAATCTCCTTTAAAGCTTCATGGTGGGCTGAGTGTGAGTACTAAGAAGACGTTGTATGCTGAAGAGGCCTCACACTTAGGTCTCGATTTTGCAATTTTTCCTACCTTGTCTCATGGGGAGATCCTTCGGGCTGGTTGTATTTAGAGGGCACCTGGGGTATCCACCCTCCATTGCTGGGGCCTCCAGAGGGTGCAGGCTGAGCACTGGGGCTGGAGGGAGGTCTGTCACAGGGAAGGGAGTGGGGCAGGGTGCGTGCAAGGGGCTTTGGGCCAAGTGGACTGAGGATAGGAGGTTGGCTCAGGGAGAGATGGGGGGGCCTCAGGGAGCTGAGCCATTGGCAGAGTTCTGGGGAGTGTGTAACAGTTTGTGGCCGCCCGCCCCACGCACACACTCATCCCACTGTCCATGTGCTTCTCTGCCCTGGGTCCCCTCTGTGGGGGACAGTGTGGGTGAGTGGTTGGGGCTTGGGCTCAGGAGCCGAGCAAGTAGGCACCAGACCCTTGCCTCTGTGGGACTGCAGAGAAATTACCTCCTCTCTCTGTGCCTCAGTTTCCTCACCTGTGAAATGGAGCTAAGAATAGTGCCCTCCATCAGGACTATAAAGAACAAATGAGAATCTGTGAGCCCTTCATGAGGGCCCCAAATCAATGTTCACCACCACGCTACCTGCAGCATTGTGTCCAGGCCTGCAGAACCTTCCAGAGGCGTCCCAGGAGCTGATCAGGAGAATGACCGCTGGGTTCGGCCCCAGGATAGGGGAGCAGCACTCTGCCAGGGACAGCTCCTCACAGTCAATCTTCAGTTTAGCCAAAAACACTGCCACATCACCTCTGGGAATATTGGTGTTCATTTTTCTCCCTGAAGGTGCAGGGTTGGATGTATTTAGCATCTTTCTAAGTACCTGTGGTTGGCAGAGGATGTGGGGTGCCTGAAACCAGCAGACTTGCATTCAGGGGAAGGCTTTCCTTTTCTGCTCTGAGCCTCAGTTTCCCCATCTGTAAAATGAAGGGGAGTCCTTTTCTCATGCAATTGTTGTAGGGCTTAAATAAGATGCTGTTCGTGGAGTGTTTAGCATAGATACTGCTATGCTAAACTCTTTAGCATAGAGTCGACCTTTGCTGCTGCTTCTGAGAACTCATTTAAACTTGCACATCCTGGGATTTATATCCTGGGGATGAGTTGGAACCATTTCTTTGCTTCCTCCTAGCATCCTGCAAATCAACCAACTTGCAACATCCCAGCAGAGCTTTTTCATTTTGTGCAAAACCCCAGGGCTGGTGCCCCCGGGGGAATGGTTGGTTTCTTCTTGCTTCTGGAACTGTTTGGCTACTCACCACTTCTTGTTTTTACTCTGCATTCTCACTCAGAGAAAAGCAAGGCAAATATATACATCGTGAGCGGCGATGGAGTTAGCAGAAGCATAAAAGACACGCTCATCGCTTTGCCTCCTTGTTAAAAGGAATGAAATGAATGAATTATTGCGACTAATCTTTTCTAGACTGTAAGTTCTGAACTCTGATGGTCATTATCGACTTGCAGCCTTTAAGAGACTCAACCTGTCCTTTTTAATTCTAATTAGGATTTCCTTCTTGACGGACACCTTGTCCCATTGAGGCCAACAGAAACCTTTCAATTGATCTCTGTTCTCCTTGCAGCAATCCTTGCTGAGGCTTCAGAAACACACCTCTGGCGCCACATCCAGGCCCCTCTCCATTGTCCTCTGTGCCAAGATGCAGCAGGGGGTGACAACTGTCCTTCTGGGAGCCCCAGGTGGGGCTGGGTGTGCAGGACTAACCCTTGCACGGGGCCACGACAGCTAGTGGCCTTTGGGACTTGTTATTCAGAAACGCTAGCCCGGTGTGGGCGGCTCAGACAACAGAGTCAAGGTTCTCAGAACTTGCCCAATCGACTCTGTTGACTTTCTCATGCTGACTTTGAGCATTTCTGTTTGCTCAGTTTTACTGAGCCTGCTGCTGCCACTTAACAATTAAAAAAAAAAAATTCTTCAAACTGACTCCGATGGTGACCTCGTGTATTATGCCTGCTATCTCCTGAGCACTTAACTGTCTGCCACACTTTGTGTTAAATTCTTTATGTGTATTAACTCACACAGTGCTGTGTGGTGGGTACCATCCTTATATCCCAGGAACCAAAAAATCATAAATGAGGTTAAAATAAAGCAGACATAGCTTTATTTGGGCACAATTTAGATGTGCAAATTGGGAAAACGCAGGCTCAGTTTAGAAATGGGGTTCATGCTCTACCAGCATTAGGCAGGAACAAGTCTTTTTATCATCAAATGGGCATTCTTTGGGAAAAGCGAGCGACCCACTGAATTCAACAGCCGGAAGTTGATTTGAACCAGGGTGGTCATGAATTTTGAAAGTCCATTAGAATGTGCATGTCAAGAGGCTAACTGGCCAAGCTAATATTTTTCAAGGTATTGTTAGATTCTGAAAGACTCCCATGGCCAGTTTAGTTCTTGACATGATGCCCTTGCTCTTTTTGTTTTTGGGTTTTTTTTTGCGGTATTGGGGATTGAACCCAGGAGCATTCTACCTCCGAGTTACACCGCCAGCCCTGTTTTTTCATTCTTTATTTTGAAACAGGGTCTCACTAAGTTGCAGATGGCCTCACTAAGTAGTGGAGGTTGGCTGTGAATCTGTGATCCTCCTGTCTCAGCCTCCCAAGTACTGGGATTACAAGCGTGTGCGCCACCACACCTGGCTGATGTCTTCCCTTTTTGACCATTCTGCAGCCACTTTGATTTTATGTTATCACTGCTCAGAGCAACTGAGGACCCTGAGGCACAGAGCCAGCATGAGGCAGACATGCACGCCTCTCTCTGCACCTCCCTTCTACTCTTACTCTCCATTCTCTCCTTCCAAAATACCTTGCACCCATCCCTTTATAGCGCGCTCATAACACCAGGCAACTATTGAGCAGATTGTACTAACTGAGGCTGTTCAGACACTTTCCACAGATGAACTCTCTGCTCTCACGTCAAGCCTAGGAGGCCTGTCCTTCTGTGGTCTCCATTTTGCAGATGAGGCAAGCAAGGCTCATAAAGGTCAAGCAATTACCCTAAGTCACCTCCGGGCTGGGAAGAGGTGGAGGGGACACTCTAGACCAGCTGTGTGACTGCAGGACAAGGGCTCATGACCCTGAAGCTTGCATGAAGCACTCTCAGAAATGACAGTCCTGAGGACTTTGGTCAGATCCTGGGATCTGGGGACACAGCCAGAGACAGGAGCCCTTAGTTTACCGTGGTGGGCAAGTCACTTAACCGCTGCTGGCTTCGGTAACTCATCTGTACATGAGATTGTAGTTCTAAGGGCTTAAGGTAGGTGGTTAAGAGAAAATGAGTTTCTGCGGCAACTTCTTTCCTCTTTTGCTTTACTTTATTTGGCATCAGTGAGGAGCCCAGCAGGAAGCCAGTTTATACTCATCATTTCTCTGCAAAAAAGTGTGACTAGTAAATCTCTCACATGTCTTTGACAGTGAATTTTCCCACGGAGGCCAGGAGGATCATTTCAATCTTAGGATTTATGTGAATGCTTGAAATTTTCCTTTTCTTCTGGTCATATAGGAGGAAACACTTCCTAGCCAACTTGCTGGCAGGTCCATGTCCTGGCCCAAGAGATGCTAGAAGAAATGCTGTGTATCCCACCTGGACTACAGTGAGAGGCCTCTGGGTGGATCTCCAGTCAGTCTAACCTCACAATGCTCCATATGGGGGCCTTCTGCGGAGATGAGAAGCCATAAGAGCAGAGACTTCAGACCACAGACCACTGTGTTGCTTCACACATGATATCCTGAAGCACACAGGCCCAGGAGCTGTCCTAGCCCATGGCCAACTCACACGAGAAAGAAATATTATTGTGCAGCCACTAAGATCACGAGGGTTGTTTGTTACTGAAGCATAATGTAGCCTATCCTGACGAATGCAATAAAACATTGAGACTTTACTGAAGCCACCTCATGCTAGAGCCTGCTCATGGTCATACGATTTCCATGTTAAAAAGTGCCATTTTAGTTAATATAATAAGTCTGTTCTTTGCTTCAAAGTGATCGGGATTATTACTGTGGTTTTCAGCAGGCCAAAACTAGAAATAATGGTTCCATATGGCTGATGTAAGACCAGATCCTAAGACATATTAGTCTATTCATGAATACATAATTCAGCTTTTCCCGTTTTTGACAAAATTCTCTAAATGATGTTACCTGCAGGTGAGATGGCTCTACTTTCTTGTGTGCTGGGAAACAGGTACCTGTTTATTCACCTTTGCAGATCTCAGAGCACCTGGCACCAGGTCTGGCAGGAAAAGGGGATTTGTTAGCAGAAGAGAATGATCAGGTAGAGAACGGGGGACATTGGGCATGGTGGGGCACGCCTGCAATCCTAGTACTTGGGGAGGCAGAGACAGGAAGATTGTAGGGCTGAGGCCAGCCTCCGCAACTTAGAGAGACCCTATTTCTTAGGGGTCATTGATCACCCCCATGTGCACACAAATGGTTAAGAGGGATGAAGGTAAAGTTGCCAGCCACTTTTTAAGAAGGCGTGGGAAGAAACCTCCTGACTGTTCATAACCTTCTACCCAGCTTGTCACTGAGGCCAAACACTCTGCCCTCGGGAGAGGTCATCAGCCTTAGCAGCATGTGATCTGTCACACAGACAGCAGGCCTCGCCATGTGAGAGGGCAAGAATCCCAGTGGCCTGCAGGGACCCATGGCAAAGGACTGGGGCTGGGGATGAGCACCCTCAGCCAAGGGTGACCGGTGGAGGTGCATGCCCTCTTCTAGGCCCTCTCTTGCTCTTACAGAAATGTTGCCCCTTGCCCGCCAGGTTCCTGCAGGCTTTTGCTCTCTGAGTCCCTTATCCCTCCAGCAGAGAATGCCGTTCTGTGTGGGCAAAGTTGGAGGGAACCTCTGAGGCCACGAGGAGGCCTACCCTGAGGCCACGAGGGGAAGCTTCCCAGTGAAGGTGGCCCTGGAACTAGCACAGGGCTGACCTGGGTGCTGCTTCCCTGCTCCAGGCCCTGCGCCTTGGTCTTGATTAAGACCTCTTTGAGAACGTCCAGTATTATAAACAATCTTGCAATTAGGCATCTGTCCAGGCTGTCTTCCTCCCTGAGTAAATAAAATAGGCCTGGGGGTGGGGAGAGGCTCAGAGGCAGAATACCCCTGCGTTCAATCCCCAGCACCTAACAAGTAAAGAAACAAGCAAATAAATGAGGGAGCAAATGGTGTTGCAGGAGTGAAGGCAGAATTGCTGTCCCATGACCCTCAAGTCGGCCGAGGAGGTAGGTCTAGTCTCAGGCAAACAGTTGGCTTTCGGCCTGCAGCATGGATACTTCAGGGCAGAAGAGAAGGAAGGACAGGAAGGTTTGTTGACAGGAATCTGGAGGAATGCTGAGCTGGAAGCTTGCAGAAGTTTTCTTCTGATTGCTTCTGTGTTCTCCAGGTAGCAAGAAATGACGTCACGGGCTGAGAATAAGAACGGGGGAGGAGGCCTCGGAGGTGTGAGGATAGAGGAGGAAGTTTGGAATGGTTGTTTAGAGGAATGAAAATAGATTAGAGATGGTGCGGTGTGATTGCTGGGTAGCGTTGAGTTCTCTTGTGAGTATGGTGACTGTAAGCTAAAGCGTGAGCCATGGTTATGGCAGTGTGGCTCTCGATCCACTGCAGTTACACAGGTGTGCGTGTGGAGTAGACCAAGGAGGGCTGAGCCCGGGCTCGGTTCTGCCCGTGTGTCAGCCGAGTGAGTATAAGGATGGGTCACCGTCTTTGTTAATTACAAGGGTGTGGCCACGGGAGTGAGTGTTTTCTGTGGGTGGAAGGGACTGTCATTGGCAGGGACTGTAACCATCTATTTGTGCGGATATTCAAATTACCACGAGCTGAAAAAGAACTGGAGAGCGTGACAGTGAGCCAGCAACTAAAAGTCTTCGAGGAACAAAAGCAAATAAATAACGGTAAGGCTGGGTGATGGAGAAAATTAAGAAGGGGCTTAGAAGCTAAGATTATACATGGGAACTCCCATTTAGTAGGGAGGTCAGGGAAATCATCTATGGTGACGTGAATCCAAAAGGGAAATATCCTACACGTGGGGGGAAGAGCATGGGTGAAGGTCCTGAGGCAGGAAGAGCTTATGGTAGAAACTACAGGAAGACTCTTCTGGCTGGAAGATAAGTGGTTGATATTTGCTAGAGCAAGAAAAAGCAGAAAATAAGATCAGCACTTAGGAACCACAAATACCAAGATAGTGGCCTCAACATAGTACCAATGTTGAGTGAGTCTGCTCCCGTCATGAGACAAAACACACCACAGTATTTTTCTCATTTCTTGCAAGACCTCCTCAAAAACCTTCTCAGCATGCCCTTCTCTGACCGCACTCTCTTCAAATGCACCCCACCTTCCTGACATCCCGAGCCCCCCCTTCCATTCAACCACCTTGGATGTGGCTTCCCGACCTCGCTCCTTGTCGGCCTCTCCCGCTGAACTCCAGGGCAGCGGCTGGAGGGTGCCTTGTCCACCCTGGGCCCTTACGATGCCCTCAGGGAGGGTTTATTTCCAGTGAGTGAGTGAAAGAATATAAAAATGAAGATTGGCCTGCAATGATGCCTAAGTGCAAGATTGTTTACGATATGGGAACGTTCTCAAAGAGGTCTTAACCAAGGCCGAGGCGCAGGGCCTGGAGCCAGGGAAGCACCGTGCGGTGCGGCCCTCTGCAGTGCTATGTTCAGCTAGTTTCCAAGGTCGCCTTTCTCAGGAAGCTCCCATGTGTCTTTGGTGGTTCCCTCCAACTTTGCCTACACCAAAGGACGTCCCCTGCTGGAGGGATAAAAGATTGCAGGAACCTGGCTGCGCAAAGACTACGATTTTGGTAAGAGCCAGAGAAGGGCTGGAGGAGGGCGTGCACCCCGCTCTGGCCACTATTGGCTGAATCCAGCCTAGCTCAGGGCCTCCCCTTTCCCAGTCCCAGTCCTTTACCATGGGTCCCTGCAGGACATCGGGGTCAAGATGTGACCATGTGACAGATCACATGCTGCTAAGGCTGAAGACCCCTCCCCAGTCCTGTTTCTGAGGGTGGAGTGTTGCGCCTTAGTGACAAGCCTGGTGGAAGGTTGTGAGCAGTAAGTAGGTTTCTTCCCATTTCTTCTTCTTCTTCTTTTTTTTTTTTTTTGCGGTACTGGGGATTGAACTCAGGGGCATTCTACCTCCAAGCTATACCCCCAGCCCTATTTTTATTCTTTATTTTGAAACCGAGTCTCACTAAGTGGCAGAGTGCCTCACTAGGTAGCTGAGGCTGGCCGCGAATCCGGATCCTCCGGTCTCAGCCTCTCGAATGCTGGGATTACAAGCGTGCGGCACCACGCCCGGCTCCCATTTCTTCTTAATTCACATCAAAATGTGGTTGGTAACTTTATGTCCATCCCTCTTAACCATTTGTGCTTGCACTGAGGGTAACTAGAAAAGTCTAGTGGACAATGTGGTTCCTGTGTCCAGAGGAACCCCTGTATGCCGGGGCACATGAACAATTAAGATTCTAGCATGGTGTTTCTGCCCCTCCAGAGCTGGGAACAGCTGTCAAAGCAAGGGCCTCAGTTTGTGAATCAGTACAGACCCTCGGAGTAAAAGCAGCCTTTCCCTGGCTCTTGGTTTCTTCTACTTTGACCTTGTAATTAATTGTGCTTTTACGAATTTTTTTTTTTTTTTTTTTTTTTTTTTTTTTGAGCTGGGTGTGGTGGCACACACCTGTAATCCCAGTACTTGGGAGACTGAGACAAGAAGATCACAAGTTTGAGAACAGCCTCAGCAACTTAGTAAGATCCTCAGCAACTTAGTGAAACTGTTTTAAAATAAAAAATAAAACAGGTCTAGGGGTGTAGCTCAGAGGTAGAATGCCCCTGGGTCCAATCCCTGGTACAAAAAAAAAAAAGATCTTTTTTTTTTTTTAATCTAGATTTTCTGGTTGTCATTTAGTAGAATAGTTGTTTTAAACAAGGAAGCTGGCCATTACATAGAAACAGTTATTTACTTTATTAGCTATCTTTTCACTAGTGAATGTGTATGTTTCCCTTCAGTTATCAGACGTGGGAAAGCAGGAGCCTTAGTTTTTAATTTCCCAGCATCATCAAAGCATCTTGCTAAAGATTTTTCCACTGAAGCTTACTCACTTTTTTGCTCTCTCTCTGGTTGTCCTGAAGTGAAATCTAGCCTATGAGTGTGTGTGTGTGTGTGTGTGTGTGTGTGTGTGTGTGTGTGTGCACGCCCACATGAGTGTGTGTGTGTGTATCACTCACTGCAATTTTTTAAATGAACCTTTTATCTTTGAGTAATCTTGGACAGCAAAAAGTTTACAAAGATTGGGTTCCCTCCTCCTCAGTTTCTCCTGTTGTTAAATTCTTACATAACCACAGTTCATTTGTCAAACTGAGAGACTAGCATTGTTATATGACCCTGGAGACAATCACTCCAGAATTTATTTGAATTCCTACACGTTTAAAGAAAATTGGTCATCACTAGTTAAACATCAAGATATTTCATTTCTGTTTAGAAAATAAACTGATGTACTCCCACTGGCTATAGTTGGCTGAAGTCAAGTAGTAAGAACAATAGCTGTAAATGTAGCTAACATCTATTGAGCACTTGCTAAGCGTCACACACGGTTCTAAGCAATTTCATGTATTAGTGACCACATTTTGTCCTCATTACAAGTCTTTAGGTAATTTCTAATGGCATCCCTATTTTGCAGAAGCTGAAGCAGGCATTTCCCAGGTCACCGAGGGACGATGTGGATAGCAAGGGTATATCATGACCATGCCCCCTGGCCCTGCTGGACTATTGTCCTACTTCTGACTCATTCATTTCCGTTTCTCTCTATGTCTCTTCTGGCATTTGACTTCAATACCTCTGCTTGCTTTTTTTCTTTTGTTGCTGGGGATTGAAGCCAGGGACATTCTATCCAAGCTGTACTCCCAGCCCTGGTATACACTGGGCTATAAGCCAAGCACGTTTGTTTTCTGTCAGGATGTAGTCTCTGTCTGCCTGTCTCTTTCTAGAAAGCCCTTGGTTTCTTCTAGAGAGAATTAATAGGCTAAAAGGGGATGTCTCAATTCAGGCTAAGGTTGTGTTCCCCTCTCCTCCCAGTTCATATGTTGAAACCCGATCTCCAGTGAGGTAGTATTAAGAAAAGAGGTCCTCAGGAGGTGATCGGGCAGGAGGGTTGGACCTTGGAGTGGAATTAGTGTCCTCATAAAAGATGCCCAAGTTGCCTTCTTCACTGCCTCCACCATGAGGAGTTACATATCTGTGAGGAATGAGCCCTCATTTTGCTTATAAATTACCCAGTCTCAGGTATTTTGTTATAGCATCCTGACACAAGGTGGCTTAAAGAGCAAACATTCATTGCTCACCATTCCGAGACCAAGGTGCCCACAGACCTGGAGCCAGGTGCGGTCCAAGTCTCTTTTCCCGGTACCCTCATGTGATGAGGATAGAGACAGAGCAAGCTCTTGTGTCTCCTCTTGAAAAGGCACTAGTCCTATTCATGAGACTCTGCCCTCTTGACCTAGTCACCTCCTAATGCCATCACATTAGGGGTTAGTGTTTCAACATATGAATTTGATTTGGGGGAATATAAACATTCATTCTACAACAAGACAGTACGGGTAGTCTTCCTGAATTGCTAGATTTGAGAAATAGGTATTTTTTTCTTGGTGCTTGAGATTGAACTCAGGGGCATTCTACTTCCTAGCTACACCCCCAGCCCCTTTTTATTTTTATTTTGAAACAGGGTCTCGCTAAGTTGCTGAGGCTGGCCTCGAACCTGCAATGTTCCTGTCTCAGTTTCCCAAGTTCTGGGATCGGGAGCATGTCCATCACGCCAGGCTTGGAAAATATTTCTTGATAAGATTCTTAACTTGAAACACCGCCCTCCGTCAACATCTTGCTACCAACCCCGCCCATCCATGCCAGAACAAATTCTAGTCCTCCAACACTACGTGGCCACTTAGTCGCTCAGCAGCCTCCCTCGCCCAAGCTGGGAAGCAGCTGGTTAAATCTCTCGGTGCTCTTCCCCAGACCATTCTCCCCCCTGCCTGCTTGCTCCCAGCCGTTGTCAATGGCACCCACTTCTCTACTGAGACATGTGACTGGGTGAGGTGGAGCCATCTCTTTTTCCCTCTGTGTTCTTTCCAGCTTCCCTCTATTCTCTCTCCTGGATTCTGTCCAGTTTGGACCACGTATCACCCCTTCAGGACACTTCATCCTCTGGACCATTAACAGCCTCCTCTAGGCCTGTTCCTTCAGCTTCCCTGGGTCCCTGTTTGCTTCCCTTTCCATTTATTCGTGGCTACCCATGCCTTTCCCTTGTTACCATAGCAACACCTGCCTGCTGGAGCTGCCCAGTGAGTAATGCAAACCCCCTGCAGACCCCCTTGGGGCCTCTGGGTGCAGCACAAAGGCGTGGCAAGTTCACACCTCCGTCCCTTCATGTTTAGTACCTGTTGAGTGCCTACTGTATCCTAGTGCAGAAGCCATAGAAATCTACTTCATCTCTGTCTTTCCTATCCAGATGGAGCTTCAAGGTTGGTAGGAGAGACAGATGAGGGGGAAAAAACTCACACAATGCACACATAATTACCAATCGCTGCAGTAAGAGCGAGGAAAGCACATACAGAGTGTTCTGAGAGTTTAACAGGCTGTCATTTCAATTGTTTGGGATCATCAGAGGCATTCATTTTGATAAAACAAATTCTGTGCAGGCAAATTTGAAAGCGAAGATCTAATGTAAAACACAGCAGTATGACAAACAAGGGAGTGATTCTCACTAAAAGCATATTCTAAGATGGTCAGCTATGTTCATACAATCGCCTTCTAGCTCCCCAGCTGTGGGTGCAGATCTGTGGAAGAGTTGCTAGCTTGTTAGACATTACTGTCCTATTGCCTTCTTTCTTTCTATTTCCTTTTATTTTTTTTACTGAACACAGGGACATTCTATCTTCAAGCTACACCCACAGCTCTATTTTACTTTTTATTCAGAAATAGGGTCTTGCTAAGTTGCTGAGAGCCTCACTAAGTTGCTGAGGCTGGCCTCAAACCTGCCATCCCCCTGTCTCAGCCTCTCCCAAGTATTGGAATTCCAGGCATGCACCACCACATCCAGCTCTATTTACTTCTTTAAGTAGTTTTTATATATTTGAAGTTTGGAGAATATATAAACACAATGATTGGAAAGATTACAAGCAATTTGATGGAATGCTTTATAAAGAACCTTGAATTTAGCAGCCAACTGAACCTCAACTCTTTGCTGTATATAAACTATATGTAATGTGTATAATATGTTTGTAGTGTGGGAAAAAATGAAGAGCTTCTAGGTGTACTATGCATGTATTTCCCACGTTCTAGACCTATAATTTCCAGGAAAAAGATCCAAGATCCTCTGACTTCCAAATGTCACCCTCTTCTTGCATTTGGCATGTCAGAAACAGCTCAGCTTCTGCCTTTTGCAAAACTCAGAGCTGAAGATCACCGTGGGCTCCTGGCTCCCCCGAGGGCACTGTTAGGTTGATGTGATCAGGCTACTTGCCGAGTCTTTTTGACACATTCTAATCTCAAATCTCTCTCCGGTCCATTTCTTCCTTTCTATTCTTGCTATTTCAGTCATTGCCACAGCAAAGAATTTATATATATGTTGTAAATTTAATTGGTTATGATTAACTTTTAGAAAAACAAGTCTGTGGAGAAACAGTTCCAGCCTAGAGTGCAGGCTCTATGTGAAAGCAGATGAAGGTTGGATACTATGTTGCTGAAAACTTGGCAAACCAAGTACAGAAGAAGGCAGGCTTTCTTTGCAGTGAGGTAGTGTTCTGCCAGAATTTGTTCTCAGGAGAGCAGCTTCTTGGTCTGGTAAAATGTGTCCTTGCCTTCTAAAATATTTGGGATAAGGAGACTTAGAACAAAGAGGTTTATAGATTAAGACTTTATCTCATTCATTCTGGTTCTGTACAAAATATCTTATAACTTTATGAAGGAGAGCCTGTCTATTGTTTTCTCTGTCTGTAAGTAATAAAGCTGAGATTTCTCAGTAAGAGAGCAGCAGCAGCAGCAGCAGCAGCAGCAGGGGCAGAAAGCTTGCCTGCATTTTCAGCTAAAGAGAAATAAACAGATGTGCTTCTTCACTGCATGGGTGTGAGCCTATTCTTGCGACCTCGTCTCATTCCACACCAGTCGAGGGGCCCCTGACCCTGTTGCCAAGAGGGCTGGACCCCGGCAAGCCATGCTCAGTCTCAGGTTGGACAATTGCCAAACCATCGTGTCGGGGATAAACACTGAAACTCTTCTTGGACAGACTGGAATTCACGCCTCAGCTCCAAACACAGATGCTCCTTGACTTATGAGGGGGTGCCATCTCGATAAATCCATCATCAATTGAAAATGTGCTAAGTTGGGGTGCATTTCATACACCTCCCTACCAAGCGTCCCAGTGCAGGCACACTGTAGAGTGTTGGTGGTTCATCCTCATGGTTAACATCACACTGCGTGTCACCAGCCTGGGAAAAGAGCAAAACTGAAAGTTCATTATGTGATTTCTACTGAATGTGCCTCATGTTGCACTTCATAAAGTTTGAGGAAGGATTAAAAGTGTCACAACAATGAGCTCGCCAAGCTCTTTAGCTTGGGGAAACCTGAGGCTTCAGACTGCAGTCACCAAGGTTACTGCGCCCTAGCATGGTGGGTGTCTGCAGACTCCTTGGCACTATTAAGATAAAAAACACCCTAGTGAATGCCTTTCCCCAAAGTTCTTTTCCGGAATGTTCAGCATAAGGAAGCAATGACTAACCAAGAGCAGGTGCTATTCGCATGACCAATCCCATCGTAACACCACACTCGCTCTGACCCTTTCTCATTATTTTGTTGTATACACAACCAGACCCAGTGGACGCCAATTTGGAGCACTTATTCTGGGCAATTAGGACCCATGTTTTCCTGGGTGGTCATTCGAACTTTGACTCCAGACTCCTTCCTTCCTTCCTTCCTTCCTTCCTTCCTTCCTTTCTTCTTTCCTTCTTTCTTCCTTCCTTCCTTTCTTCCTTCCTTCCTTCCTTTCTTCTTTCCTTCCTTCTTCCTTCCTTTCTTTCTTCCTTCCTTCTTTCATCCCTCCCTTCCTTCCTTCCTCCCTTTTTTTCAGGAAGAATAAATTTATTTTTATTATACTTTTATTGGTACATTATAGTCTCACATCATAATGTAGTGAATTGCGACAGTGACAGACACGCACACAGCACTGGTGTGGTTGACAGGTCTGAAGACTGTGAGTTGAACCATACTAAATTCAAGACCATCTCTACTAATAAACATGTTGACCTTGCCATATTACCTGCGTCCTCTGTGCCTCAGTTTCCCATGGGTAGTGAGGTGATCATGGAACCTGTTGTGAAGATGAACTAGGAGATCCAGCTGAGACGGCATCTAGCAGAATGCATGGCAAACCGCAAGCCCCACCTCCCGCAGGTAGCTGCTGTGCCTCCTGAGATCTCTTTGCCTCCGCTCAGTCTTCCTTCCTCTCCTTCCAGGACCATCTTTCAAAAACACATGCTGCTCATTTATCTCCACCATCTCCAGTCTTCAAAGTTCCATTTCATTAAAAGAATAAATTCCCAAACTCTCACTATGATCAATACAATCAACATTAACAGAGCCCTCACCCCAAGTTTCCTGGTTAACCCCATTCATCCCATCTTCCACGTGGCCAGGCAGCCACTAATCTGCTCTCTCTCTCTCTCTCTCTCTCTCTCTCTCTCTCTGCTTCTTCTAGAGCTTTTAAAATGGAATTGTACAGATATTCTTTTCTTCTTTTGTGTTGGTTTCTTCCAATTAGTATCTGTGCATCTTGATTTAAATCTTGGGCCCATGTTTTAAACCCAGGTGTTCGTTTTCCCGTTGTTCAGCATGGAGAGCGCTTTACATAACCAGTGATTTCTTTCAGATTAGCAAACATTCACTTGAGAACGGGGGCCCTAGCTTATCTTTCTGAATTCATATCCATTCCTGGAACTTGCTCAATAAATCTCATTATCCAGTTAGTTTTTCAATACTTTGAGGGAGACCATTGAACAACAGTTTATACAAATATTTTCATTATCTTTGGGGGGAGAGTAAGTTCAAATTACTTGTTCTATCATTACCAGAAAAAGGTTTACTTCTTTGTGTGTGGGGGGAGAGGGGTTGTTTTTTGTTTGTTTGTTTGTTTGTTTTTGCTTGTACATTTGTTTTTGTTTTTTTTTTTTAGCCAAATAGTTAAAACTGGTTATTCCTGAAAGGTGAGATTTACTTCTCCCTATAATTTTATATAACCACATATTGTGGTGGATTACTTTTATAATTTAAAATAATTATAATTCAGCTGAACATGGTGGCACATGCCAGCAATCACAGTACTTCGGAGGCTAAGACAGGAGGATCTCAGGTTCAAGACCAGCCTCAGCAACACAACAAGACCCTCAGCAACTTATCAAGACTTGGTTTCCATATAAAGAATAAAAAGGGGTGTAGCTCAGAGGTAGAATGACCTTGGGTTCAATCTCTGGTACGAAAAAATGATAATTCAAAAAATAAAGAAAATAGCGCAGTGCTGAGGATATTAACCATTGCTCAAAATGTAATTTTCCATTTGCTGGCTTCCTCTATTTCTTGTTCCTCCTTTCCTCCATCACCACCAGGCTGATACTCTGTGGTTTTGTGTCCTCCTCCCCGGGGGCTGCAGATCCTCCTCTGTCACCAGACCCAACGCCTGCTCTCCCTCCTCACTACACAGCCCCAGCCTCCTGGCTCCTCCTCCTTGTCAAGCTCTGAAGGAATTTGTAGGATGCTGGAAAGACCTAAAGTGACATAGCAATGCCAAGACACATGGGGGCGCTCTAGCCACTCACCTTGAGAGTCAAAGCTTGGCGGCCCAGGGGGAACAGAGCTAACTAAACGTGGAACAAATCGTGCCAGAAACATGCTGATTGTATCTTGGCGACACTTTCCTGGAACGGGATTTTCCAAAGACCACGTTTGGAATCTCCCTGTAAAAATGACAATGGCAAGACTTGAAGCATTGCAAAGCCCTTATTCCTGAAAGACCTGCAAGCCTCTAACTGTCCATGGAAAGTACATTGGAGATCCTCCCAGCCTTCCAAGTGGCTTCAGATCCAACCTTCCAGTGTCATCACAGGATTTTACCTGAGTTCTCTTGGGGGCATCTTTCCACATCTAAATCTATGCACTATTCATTCAAGTTTTATTCTATTTGATATTTGTTTTCTTATGGAAAACAGGCTCCAACCAAATTTGGAAGCCAGAATAGAACTAATTATTGATAGGGAAACAGACGCTTGTGTGACATCCTCTGGCAAGGGAGAGACACATGTTTGGGCATATTTGACAGGTGTTCACTTCTTAGGAGATGCAGCAATCTCTAGGAAATGTCCCACTCAAACACAGCAGGTGTTTACTTCCTTTTAACTAGCATATATATAGCACCTACTGTGTGCCAGGTACTGTTCTAGGGATTAACACTAATTGTAATATTCCCTCATGGGGGCGGGGGCAGTATGTGGTAGTTGGATTTGAGGGCAAAGTCTAGGGCAAAATTGTTTACAGATTTTTCTGTTTTGGATTCAGCATATTTTTTTTTAACAATTGAGTTTCTTCATGATTTTGACTTCCTAAATGATTCATCATTATGCCAGTTATCAATTTATTGCCTCTCACCTCCAAATTCACCCTCCAATACATGATCCAATACTCTGAGATAAGGGAGGGAATTTCTTTAAACATTTCTCCTTTAAGCTGAGCATAATGTTAAAATGCTAAGCTTTCTCAGCAGGTGGCCCTGGAGAGGCACTGCTGGGTGTGGAGATAGGGCTGCATAGGTGTTAGGGCATCTGGTGGTGTGCTTTCCCAATATGTGCCAGGTACGTGCTGTCCGTCAGCAGCCTGGCAGCTTCAGTGTGGCATGGCAATCACCGTATCGCAGCTTCCTGAACACAGACGCGATGAGCCCAGGCCTCCTGTCCAAGGGGCTGGTGCACCAGTCCCTCTACTTGCTTTTCCCTTCAGAGTTTTGTCTCCCGTGGCTCTTCTGATGCGATGGTCCCTCCACTGTGGACACCACGTGTCCTCCTTCTGCTGAGATCTCTCACTCCCTCTGCATGTCTGTAGCCCAGCTCTGGCCTAGGAAATCCAGCAAACTTCTCCCACACCCAGTGCACTGCCAACAGCAGCTTCTCCAGTGAGGTCTGAGACCCTGGGGAGGGATCCTACCTCCCAAGCTTGTCTTTCCTTCCTTGGACATTCTCCAGCAGCCCAGAGTCCTCTACGAAGTTCCATATCTTGCAGTTACTCTTTCATAATAGCTTAATCATGTATGTATGTATGTATGTATGTATGTATGCATGTATGTGTTTTAGTGGTGCTGGGGATAGAACCCAAGGCCTCATGCATGCTAACCAAGCTTTCTACTACTGAGCCACATGCCCAGCTCAGTTTAATAATCCTTCATATGAAACGTCCCCTGTTTCAATCACAATATGGTTTCGGTCCCCCGATTGGACCTAGATAGGTATGGGAATCTGCATTTAATTAGCACGTGCTATATTCCATGAAGTCTATGTGGGCTGTTCGGGAAGAGGTCCTCTGTGTTTCAGCTCTGGCTCCCTCACTCACTGTCTCTTGACGTTTGGGTAGAGGACATTCCGGACTGTAGAACGAAGACTCACACTCATTCTTCTGCCAGCGATGTTGACTGCTGATAGCTCATGACCTTGTTTCTTTATGAAGATTGTTCTGGAGGGAGGGCAGCTGCCATGCTCATAGTTACAGCCCCTCTGGGGAAAAATCCATGCCAACGACAGGCCGCTGTGGGGGTACACAGGCCTGGTCCCCTTGGACATACATCATCTGGCACATTGATACTTCAGGGTGCCCTGTGGGACCCAAGGCTGCCATTGCAATTGCATTGAAATTCTCCTTCTGGAGCCGGGCGTGGTGGCGCACACTTGTAATCCCAGCATTTGGGAGGCTGAGACTGGAGGATCCGGGTTCGTGGCCAGTCTCAGCTACCTAGTGAGGCATTCCGCAACTTAGTGAGACCCTGGTTCAAAATAAAGAATACAAAATAGGGCTGGGGGTACAGCTGGGAGGTAGAATGCCCCTGAATTCAATTCCCAGTACCACCAAAAAAAGAAAAGAAAAAAAGAAATTCTCCTTCTGTCCGAATCTTGGTAAGAATTCTTCTTGGAGCATTCCCTGATAAACTTCTTGCCTGCAAGTCTCAGAGTGTGTGTCCCAGAAACTTGAACTGCAGCAATAAGTTATTGAATGGCTTTTAGCGTCTGTTCTTTTAAATGTAAAAGGAAGATGATAGTTGCAAACATATCCAAAATAATTGTGGGGATTAAATGAGCTACTACATGCGAAGTGCTTGGCACGGTACCTGACACATAGTTAGTACTCAAAGGAGATTTCTATTAAGATCATTAATAAACCAGAGGCACTATTATCCCCCTTTACACACAAGACCACTGAGGCTCAGAAAGTTTGACTAACTTGCTAAATAGTGGAGCCACAATTTAAGCCTATATATATTAAAAAAGTTTGTGGAGGATGTGAAGAAGGCGTATAGCAGTTTGGCTTTCAGGCTGATGAAAAATATGTGGCAATCAGCTTCAAAGAGATAAAAAAAAAAAAGGGATGTGATAAAGCCTTCTATGAGAATCAAACTGAAGAACAATAAAGAACTACAGTCAATAATAATAAAAAAAAAAATCTCCCAAATCATTTCTTGAGTCTGCCAGTCACAAGGCAGAAGTTGATAAGTGGAAGCAATATACTTGTAAGAAGTTTTAATGACTCTCTGACTTATATCTAACTACTTGCTGAATTCCTAGAACTGGAGGTAAAGCCGTCAGAATTCTCATTCTTTACACAATTCATGCAATCCACAGACAGTTATTCTTTTTCTTTTCTACTTCAGGATAATGGAAATAATAATTCCCTTTGTAAAGAACTCTCCTGAGTCCCTCTGGTTGAGAGTAGAGGAACATAAAACAAACAGCAAAACAAATAAGAATCCTTTGCTACAGAATTGGGACCTCTAGGGCTGAAGACGTAGCTCAGTGGTAGAGCACCTGCCCAGCAAGTATAAGGCCCTGGGAGCCAGGCGTGGTGGTGCACACCTATAATACCAGTACTTGCAAGGCTGAGACAGGAGAATTTCAGGTTTGAGGACTCCATTTGCTAATATTCTGTTAAAGATTTTTGCATCAATGACCATAAAAGATATTGACCTATAATTTTCTTTTCGTAATGTCTTTGTCTGGCTTTACTGTTAGAGTAATGCTGGCCTCATAGAATGAGTTGGGAAGTATTTCTTTTGTTTCTAGCCTCTGAAAGATATTGTAGATAATTAGTATAATTTCTTCCTTAAATGTTTGGTAGAAATCACCTGTAAACCGATCTGTGCTTGTCAGTTTTTTACTTTGGAAGATCGTTAATTATTGAGTCAATATATTCGGTATATACAGGACTAATCAGATTATTTCTTCTTGTGTGAGTTTTGGTAGATTATGTGTTTTAAAGAATTGGCCCATTTCATCAAGTTTATCAAATTTGTGGCTATAAGATTGTTCATATATTCCTTTATTATACTGCTAATATACATGAAATCTGTAGTGATCTTACCGCTTTCATTTCTGATCTTAGTAATGTTTGTGCCTTTCCCTTTTTTCTTCGTTTGCTTAACTGAAGCCTTGCTGATTTTATTGTTCTTTCTGAAGTACTGGCTTTGGGTTTCATTGGTTTTCTCCACTGATTTCTTATGCTCAACTTCACTGACTACTGCTCTAATTTTTTTTTTCTTTTCCTTACTTTGGCTTTACTATACTCTTCTTTTTCTAGCTTTCTTGTGTATAAACTTAGATGGTTGATTTCTGATA
>PVLC010002611.1:31417-50442 GCA_004027655.1 Graphiurus murinus
CTCAGGGGCATTCTACCTCCGAGCTATACCCCCAGCCCCATTTTTTATTCTTTATTTTGAAACCGAGTCTCACTAAGTTGCGGAGTGCCTCACTAGGTAGCTGAGGCTGGCCGCGAACCCGGATCCTCCGGTCTCAGCCTCCCGAATGCTGGGATTACAAGCGTGCGCCACCACGCCCGGCTTGATATTTTTTTAAAATATATGTATTTAAAGTTATAAATTTACCTCCAAGAACTGTTTTCATTTCGTCCCACATTTTTTTGGTAAATTGTGTTTTAATTTTTGTTTAGTTAGAAATATTTTATAATTTCTCTTAAGATTTCTTCTTTGACCCATGTGTTATTTTAAAATGTTTTGTTTAATTTTCATATATTTGGGGATCTTTGTTGAGTTCTTTCCATTATTGACCTCCAGTTTAATTCTATTGTGATCTGAAAGCAGATATTATATGATTTATAGTCTCTTAAATTTGTTAAGGAATGTTTTATAGCTCATAATGAATTTTCCATGAGGGCCTCAGAAGAATGTTCACTTTGATGTCATTGTATGGTGTAGTTCATAAGTGTCAATTATACCCAGTTGATTATTAGTGTTATTGAGTTCAACTATGTCATTATTGATTTTCTGATTGGATCTCTACATGTCCGATAGAAGAGTATCAAGGAGTTCCACCATGATAGTGGATTCATCTATTTATCCTTGCTATTCTATTAGTTTTTGCCTCACATAGTTTGATCTTCTGTTGTTAAGAATTATCATGACTTCTCAGAGGAATGCTTTATCACTGTGTACCCCCCTTCTTTATCCCTCATAACTTTCCTTGCTTCGGGGTCTTTGTCTGAAATTAGCATACTACTGCTTTCTTTTAAGGAGTGTTAGCATACCATATTTTTCTCCATCCATTTACTTTCAAAAGGGATTATGTGGACATATTAAAGTATTTATCATCATTACTTTAAATTTATCTGTGTGTTTATATTTTAAATGAGTTTCTTACAGGCAATTTCTAGTTGGGTCTTATCCTTTGATCCACTCAGGCAATCTCTGTCCTATAATTGGTAAATGTTTAGCCCATTCACGTTCAAAGCAAGTCCTGATATAGTTGGATTAGTATCTGCCATGTTGGTTACTGTTTTCTACTCATTGCTCCTGTTCTTTGTTTCTGTTTTCATCTTCCACTCTTCCTCTGCCTTTTGTGGTTTTAATGAAACACTTTATGCGTTCACTTTCTCTCTTATTGTATCAGTTATATTTCTTTTTTTTTCCTTTCCTTTTTTTATTTTTTCAGTGGTTGCCCTAGACTTTGCCATTTGTATATTACACATTTGCATTTGTATATTTGTATTTGCGTATTGCAAACTCTAGGGTAACTAATTGAATTCAGTCTGAATTACAACTAATTCAAGTTCACTTTCAAATAATACTTCACAGGTAGTAAGAGCACCTTATAATAATGAAGTAATCCTGCTTCCACTCTTATGCCTCTTGCATTATTGCTGTCATTCATTTCCATTATATGTAAGCATACAGAAACACACAAAATATGTAATTGAATAAATTGCTATTATCATTCTGAAGAAATTATTTCTGAACATCTTTACCCTTTCCCTATGTCCTCTCCACTCATGGATCCAAGAGGGATTGTTGATTTTTTTCAGTCACTGAATTTTGGCTTGTTATTAGGATGAAGTGGTGACTTTCAATCTTCTTCCATGTTTAACTAGAAGCCAGAAGCCCATTTTGGTGTTTTTAAATAATAAAAATGCTTTAAAAATCCATTAAAAGAGAATTCCAAACTAAAAACTTGTGGCACATCTAAAAAAAATTAGAACGTGACACAATCATCAAATAGTAAGTCCAAAAAAGGATTGAAAAAGCTGTGTGGATGGTAGGACCCCATTTCTATAAGTGTGCCTTTTAAAGCAGTGTGTGTATTTCTATTCAAAAATATGTAACAAAAAACTAATAGAACTCACTCTTGGCAGTACATTTTTGGATGACTGCATTTTATTTTTTATATTTCTTTCATGGATTTGGAAAGTATATATAATGATCATGTGTGACTTGTGGGGTTAGGTATTAATAAGGGCCACTTTTGTAGAAGAGACTGGCAGGGTGATTCCATCTTATTTGCTAAATAATACAGTTAATGACACCATAAAAATGATGTTTTCCTGCCATGGCGTACATTTCTCCTCAGAATAATCTCTCTGGTATTAGAGGGATCTTGGCAGACAATAAAAAGTCTCAACCCCAATGTAGTTTCCTACTTGTCTTGCTTACCTGAAACCTTACCTCCAAATTCAGGAGCCAGTTCATTAGGATTATCTTGTTCAATTATACTTGATTTCCTGCAGGCTTCTGACCTTTAAAGAGTCAGTACAAAAAAAAAAAAAAAAAAAAGCCATTGCAAGCCTCAGTCATTTGAACAATACTTCTTCTGAGCCTTTACAAACCAGGGCAAGAAAATTGTGCTAATTGTGCTAATACAAAGACTAACCAGTACTAGATTCTAGGAAGGAAAGAAAAAAGAAAGAATCCGTATGTTCACACACATCCATGCTTTCTCCTATTGGTAAAGGCTACGTACCTTAGCTATGTCCCTTCGCTTCAGCAGCAAAAACTGAGATCTGAATTCAGGACACACATGTGAAAAGTACACGTGATAGACACACCACTTCTGCATTTTAAGATTATGTGTGTATGTATGTATGTATGTATTTATACTGGGAATTAAACCCATCTCCGAGCTACACCCCCAGTCCTATTTTATTTTTACTTTGAAACAGGGTCTCACTAGGTTGACGACAGTCTCACTACTTGAGGAGGCTGTCCTCAAACTTGGGATCCTCCTTTCTCAGCCCCCCAAGTACTGGGATTACGGGTGTGCGCCACCAAGCTCAGGGAAGATACTTTGATAATGGGTTTTCTTGTGTTTTCTCTTATCTGGAGTTCTGTTCTTTTGTATTATTTAATTCCTCCATATCCTTTTGGAAGAAGGAACCCCTTTTTAAGGGAGGCCAGGACAATGAAGAAACTGTGCCCTGGAGAGGTAGATACAGTCCGCCTGGCTGGTCAGGGGGCTCCAGGGTGGTTACAAGGCCAAGGTCGGCAGGTCCAGGCTCCACCCTGCAGGCTTAGCAGGGCTGGTCCCTCTTGTGGGTGGTGGTGTAGCCGGTGCAATGGTCTCGCTGGGTTTCTGGCTGGTGAGGCTGGCGGGAACATTCCCGAGAACCAACAACCCCGAGACTCAGGCCTCAGCTTCCAGGTGGGTTGAATGTAGAGAGGGTTGCCTGCTGGGGAGGCGGCTAAGATAAAGATGGCTTCCCTCTGTGTCCGGAGGGACGCAGGCACAAAAACGCCCACAGGTGGTTGCCCTGGAAGTATCACATCATTACTTAGTGATGCTGAAGCTGTGACTGCATCCTGTCCTCCTGCCCCAGGTCCCTTGCTTCAGGACTCTGACTATCCATCAATGCCCCAAGACATTTATAGTCTGTCTCTACCTCCTCCAACCTGCTCCGACTCCAGAGCCTCCACCTCCTGCCCAGCCTCTCTCCCAGGTGCAGAGGAAAGGATGAAGAAAAGAAGAAAGAAAAGACATTAAACAGCAGAATGTAGAACCTAGAACACGGTCCCTTAAAGTGGGCTACACAGATCCCTAAATCTATGGGATGTTAAGAAGTCATGAGGGGGAAAAAAATGTCGGTGGTCAAATGATGTTGACGAAGGCTGGATTAAACAAAGCAAAGCGTGTTTCTTTATCACGGGAATTTTCAGTGCCTTGAATGTGACTCTCCATGTGATCTCTGGGAGGGAAGTCATTTAAATACCAAGTAATGCTTTCTCAGAGACTCTTGAGGGTCTTATGTGTCATGCAGTCACTTTCGAAACATGACAAGAGTGGCTCTATCTCTTTTGTTTGTCCCTTAGCCTTAGCCCCCCCACCCAAGCATCCTGGCACAGGGCAGGGGCTCAGGAGTAGTTTATGAATGAAAGAATGGCCCAAGCAGGCATGGTGGCACAAACCTGTAATGCCAGTATTTGGGAGGCTGAGACAGGAGGATCGCAGGTTTGAGGCAAGCTTCAGCAACTGTAGCAAAAAAAAAAAAAAGTGACCTACCAAAAACAGTGCTTTATGCACATTTGGAATTCAAGACATACTAAGTTGCGTTTAACTGATCAGCTGAAGTGGCTTCCAAACCTGAATCCCACTGGTAGTGATTCTTTGTGACCACTCACTCCATTCAGTCCACCGTGCGGAGTTTCAGAGTCCGGTCACATAGGTCTCCTCTGACTTTGGGGGATGGCATTCTTTCTTGCACAGTCAGCATGGGGCACGGGGTAAGCGTACTCCCTTTCTCTCTTTTTTCTGTTTGCATCTCCACCTCACAGTCTGTCATCTCCCATCTGCCACCGGCTCCCTATTTTGGATCATCTTAACAGTAAAGACTCAAAATTTGGGTTTGCTGAGCATGGCTTCCAACCTGCGATCCTCCTGCCTCAGCCTCCCAAGTATGGGGATGGCAGTCACTCACCACCACGCCTGGCTGGGTTTGGGCTTTGGGATATATTACTCTTTGGTCTCAGGTATAGGTCAGGGAGTCTAACTCAGTGGACCAGGGCTTTGTGAATGATCTAGGTTCAAAGTCACAGTCAACAACATAACGACCCTTGGACTTCCATTCTCCTTTTGCACATTGTTTATATGTTGCCACTGGGAAACTTTCGGGGAGGTGTGCTATGAACTGGAGTGGGACTGGAGTGTTTCTAGATCTCTGTTTTGCTTCAATCTTAATAACACATTGATTTTTAATGGTGAGACAATAAAGACAAAGTAAACAAGCCTATTCTACAATGCCAAAATATCCAGAAAATATGTAACAACATATCTTACTGCCTGGGGTCACCTCACACATGGAGATCTCAGATGGGGTTTTCCATATGCATGGAGTGCACGTGTGGCTAAATTGCCCCCCTCTTTGTTCCCCCCACTAATTTCAGGCAGGTGCCTCCTGGAGGGGCATACCTGGAGGAGTTGAACTTCTGATCCCTAAAGGATGCTCCATCTCCATTGAGTACAGCCCCCCAAGTCACCCTGCCCTGTATCCATCATCCTCTGGGCCACGCTGACCTTGGGACTTTCCAGGCTGGGGGTTGCCCCTGGGCTCTCATGCTCTTTTCTTTTCCTTGTATTGGGCCTCTCTCGCTGTGTCCCCATGATGGCACTGACCCAGCCTTACCCCCTTCTCTTCATGGAACGTGGTTGGGAGCTGCCTGCCCCAGGCCCAGCTCCCCTCCAGGCTATCGGGTCCCCAACATCTGGGGACAGCTCAGGAGGACCTCGCCTGGCTTGATCAACCACGGTGAAGGGAGAGACTTGCTCCTCCCTCTGATGTCTTCTGTGCCTTTGACTGCGACCCTTTCCGCTTTCTAGCCACAGCTAACTCCAGACTGAGAGGATGGTAGAGTGAAGGGCTAGAAGCTGCCCTATCAGCCCTCGCAAGCATGGTTCTTCCGTGTTCACAAGACCCGAGGGCCACTTTATTAGAATCTTTGCACACCAAGGAGCTGGTCGGTGCAGCAGTCCCACCACGCAGGCTGCTCCTTCCTGGCCTTCCTGTTTGGTTGGGGGAGAGGAGACACCCCTGGCCTCAAAGCACAGTCACCCTGCAGCTGGGTTGACGACTTTTCCCAGGAAGAGCAAACTCTGGGTGTTCACCTCCCAGAGAAGCAGCAGGAAAGGCCGGTTGAAATGGGCGTGTGGGGCCCACGTTGTATTCAAGGATGGAGGCTGGGAGAGGAGGCTCGAGGCGGCCCCTGCCTCGGTTCCCTTCTCATTCATGTCTACCACCGCCTTGTGTGACACCTAGAAGGACAGAAGAGGGACAGAGACGCATCAGCTCAGGGGGCACTGACGGCAGAGGCTGACTTCCATGGCAGGAGGGAGACAGAGGCAGAGCCTTGTAGCTCAGGCCCCTGGGCCCTGCCTGCCTAGAAAGCGACTCCAGCCTTTGTTTCGTTTCCCTTCTCTCTCCATGAGTGTGCCTCATGGTGCCCATCATGTCTTTTGGCAGGAAGACGAGTGGTCTGAGGCCGGCTGAGGCAGCCCTTCTGTATGCGCACCAGGCCAAGAAACCCGACTGCCTCCTGCAGGGGCACTGCTGGCCCCTGGTGCTTGAGGTGCAGGCCTGGATGTCACTTTCCTTCTACAAGCTCGCTAAGCCTCAGCCTTCTTGTCTTTAAAATGGCTTGCTCAGCTGGGCGTGGTGGCGCACACTTGTAATTTCAGTACTTGGGAGGCTGAGACAGGAGGATTGCAGGTTTGCAGCCAGCCTCGGCTACTTAGTAAGGCTCTCCACAACTTACTGAGACCCTGTTTCAAAATAAAGAATTAAAAAATAGGGCTGGGGGGTGTAGCTCAGAGGTAGAATGACCCTGGGTTCAATCCCTAGTACTGAAAAAAAAAAAAAAAAAAGGCTTGCTTGCCTGAAACAACCATATTCTCATTTTCACCCAACCTCCCAGGCCTTCTCTCCCGTGAAAGGTGGCATTGCTATCCCCAATCATCTGCTCTCCTTCCTGATGGAGGGTTGTTGATTCTTGTCCATTCTATGGGACTTGCAGCATCTCCTGTCTGGGGAGACCATGGTCCCTCCCCATGGATAACAATCTTGAACTTGGGACTCGCTTGACCCACTTTTGAGTGGCCATGACACAGGTCAGGTGTGGGAGATGTGTTAAGAGCCGTGCCATGTTTTCTCTCGCTTTCTTCCTCTCCTGTGAAAATGATATGTCCCAAACAGGGCTTCTCCTTCAACCAGTACCCTGGAAGGAAGAATTCATGGGAAGCAGACAGGTGGTCCATGGTAGTGACCTGCCTCTGACAT
Source organism: Graphiurus murinus (assembly GCA_004027655.1). Lineage (NCBI taxonomy): Eukaryota > Metazoa > Chordata > Mammalia > Rodentia > Gliridae > Graphiurus > Graphiurus murinus. The sequence continues at coordinate 38,308 of PVLC010002611.1, forward strand.
GTCATAGGAACAAGACTTTGTTGTGGCGAGTGAGGCACAGGGATGTTTGGGTTGCTCGTTACTGCAACAAAGCTGAGTGATACACCTCCTGTTCATGCTCTGCTACTTCTGTAGCTGAGATCAAGGCAGGTAGAGTCTCACTGCTGCCTGAGGAAGATGTATTAGGAATGAAAACAAAGCTCTCCCATGCCTGGGTAGATGCTGGCTCTGTGGATGGCCTTGATGAGCATCTGCTCTATTTAGAACCTTGTATTCAGCCGGGCGTGGTGGCGCACGCTTGTAATCCCAGCATTTGGGAGGCTGAGACCGGAGGATCCGGGTTCACGGCCAGCCTCAGCTACCTAGTGAGGCACTCCACAACTTAGTGAGACCTGGTTTCAAAATAAAGAATAAAAAATAGGGCTGGGGGTGTAGCTCAGAGGTAGAATGCCCCTGAGTTCAATCCCAGTACCACAAAAAAAAAAAAAAAAAAAAAAAAAAAAAAAAAAAAGAACCTTGTATTCCTGCCCGGAAGAACACAAAGCTAGAAGAAAGGAATGAAAATGAAAATGGAGCTGCCTATGAAAAGAAGCTGTAAAGATTGTGGTTTTGAAGAAGCAGTTTAGGAGAAAAACTGAGAGGCTTGATTTTATTTTTTCTTTTCTTTGTCCTTTTTCTTTATTTTATTTCATCATCATCATCATCATCATCACTATTTGGTACTGGGAATTCAACCCAGGGGAATTCTGCCTCTAAGCTATACCCCAGCCCTTTTTTATTTTTTGTTTTGAAAAATGGTTTTGAAGGTTGCTGAGAATCTCACTACATTGCTAAGGCTGTCATCAAACCTACAAGGTCTTAGCCTCCCAAGTACTGGAACTACAGGTGTGTACCACCCCACCTGGCTGGTCCTTGATTTTCATGAGAGGAGAAAGACTCCTCCTCCCTACACACACACACACACACACACACACACACACACACACACACACACACATCCACATTTATCCCCTTACCCTGGAGATGGTTTTGTTGAGCTGCCTGGTGATTCCTGATAAGTCTGCTTCCAAGTCGAATAGGTTGGCAAGACCAATCTGGGGAAGTATCTCTTCCAGGTTATATGTTCCAGAAATGGAAAACCGTGGCAAGTGCAAATCCAACAGACTGAAGGGAGAGTCAGACAGAGAAATGGTTCTCTCTCATTACATGTTCCACCCTTGCCCTGAGCCATGGGAGAAAGAGGAGCTTCCTAGCCTGTGGGCCCATTAGTCTTCCCATGACCCTACCTATTATGGCTCCACAACCTATACCCAGAGCTCACCTTTCTTCACACCTCATGGAATGTCTCATGGCTGGATCTGATAAGACTTCTGGCAGAACCATCTGTCTTCATCACATTTGTGGAGGGTTTTCTAGGTGCTAGACATGGAGTAGCTTTTTACAAAGCTTAACTTAATCCACAGAGTTATCATGTAAAGTGAATACTGTTAAGGTTTCCCACCTCCACCTCTGATTCATCAGCAACTTCAACCCCCAAACCACATCTTCAATCCACCTCCTAACAATCCACCTCCCTAACACAGACCATGACCATCTCCAGCCTGCCCAAGCTTCAGTCTCCTCATCTGTGAAATGATGCAGAAATGCCCATCCCACTGGGCTGTCCTGAGGTCCCGGTGAGAGAGAGTGTGTGTCAAGTGTGAATTTCGAATAAACAGGATAGCTCTCCCTCCTGCAACTGGTGTTCTTTTACTATCAGATCGGCATGTTCCTGAAGTAAATTCAGAAAATTCTTTTAACCCAGAGCAAAGCTGTCCTTTTCTCCCTGGGATCATTCTTTCCCTTCAGTATTATCCCATGATAATAGCCAGGGCACCTGTAAAATTGACTAGTTAACAGACAACTTGGAAACTTCTGCCTCTAGTGAATTTAGGGAATTGAACTTAGGCTTATTGTTATTGGCACCAGTTTAACTTTTGGTCAGCATGAAGTTCCAGATGCCTAATTGAAGTGGGAGAATGTTTTGTCCACTTGGCAAAATTTTCACAAGCAGCACTTGGGTGATCAAGCCCCAAGGCCATTGACAGTGGGATAGGAATGTAGGGGGTGATTGCTGAGTCTTACAGAAGGGGTCTTGTAGAGAGCCCAACACAGAGTAGGCATCCAGCACATGGAAACTGGTAAATGCACAGTGTACCAGGAAGCATGATCTTCCTAGGCAAGCTAATCTTCACCATATTTAAATGGAGGGAAATGGCAGAATCTAAAGTTCCCATGTCTAAAAATCTGTAAGAATACCGGCTAAGATTCCGCAACTCTCTGACACAGGGAACACCTGGGATTCAGAAGACCAACTGCAGTTGTTTTTGCTCTTTGAGGATCAAAGAGAGAAGTCAATGCAAACCCTTCCTGAGGGAAATCTACTAGTCCAGCAGATTCTGTGGGATCCCTCCTGCAGTGGGAGAAGAGGCAGGCTTTCCCTGAGACTATGGTACTGGAACCAGGGTCCAACTGAAGCTATAGAGATACAGATAATCCCTTAAGTCCTAGCCTTTCCTTTTCACCATCTCTCTTTTATTTGGTGCTTTCATCTCTGCCCAAATGCAAAATACTCTTTCTCTATCCTTGGTGCCTCCGTGTGAATGGAGTGCAACGTGAGTCTGATACCTACCACATGGTGATGGATTAAAAGTGGCCATCGAGAGGTGGTGTTTTGGAGCCCTCCCCTTGAACTTGGGTGAGTTCTCTGATCAATACCATATGGCAGAAGTGACACTGCTAATTTATAGATCCAAGCTACCAAGAGTGGTAGCTTTCACTTTCTGTCTTTTGGAGCACTTCCTCTTGGACCCCTGAGTTACCCTAAACAAGACCAATTACACCGAACTGCTCTGCCCAAGCCAGCCTGGTGGGGGCGCTGTGCAAAGAGAGAGAATTTGGCTGAGCCCTTATCTCTTTCAGTCAGCCTGGCCCAGGCGCCAGGCACACACAAGAAGGAGCGTCCAGTGGCTCCAGCCCCAGCTGCCATCTGAACCCCATGGTCCAGTCAGCCCAGAGAACCAAAAGCTATTTAGTTTTGGAGTGATTTGTTTTGCAGTAAGAAGTATCTAGAACTCAGGACCAGATTTCATCCCAGGGCACCCCATAAAGTAAGATGCACCCCAAAAAAGGGTAGGCCAGCGAAGGGGGTCTAGGGAAACCAGAATAAAGCTGAAATCCAAGCCAGGCGTGGTGGCACACGCTTGTAATCTCAGTACTTCGGAGGCTGAGACAGGAGGATCACAGGTTCGAGGATAGCCTCCGCAAGTAGTGAGACTCTCATCAACCTAGTGAGACCCTGTTTCCAAATAAGAAATAAAAGCAGGCTGGAGCTGTAGCGCCAAGATAGAATGGCTCTGGGTTCAATCTCCAGTATTACCCCCCCCCACACACACACACACAGCTGAAATTACTATGACAAAACCACAAGCCCAAGAGCAAGTGAAGTGGAAGAGAAGAAGGGCGCAGGTTAGGGATCTGCCACATTGGCACATGGACTTTTTGTTGTTGTTGCTCTTCTTGACATTTAATTTCTTTTAAAAAGTTTCAATTAAAAAGCAACGCCCAATAACAGCTATTAACATTTAAATTTGCAAAAAAAAAAAGAAAGAAAGAAAAGCAATGCCACCTTTTAAACATATACATTGTTCTATGGGAGTCATGATTATTCTTTTTTTTTTTTTTTTTTTTTTTTTTTTTTTTTTTTTTTTTTTTTTGCGGTACTGGGGATTGAACCCAGGGGCATTCTACCTCTGAGCTATACCCCCAGCCCTACTTTTTTATTCTTTATTTTGAAACAGGGTCTCACTAAGTTGCGGAGGGCCTCACTAGGTAACTGAGACTGGCGGAGAACCCAGATCCTCTGGTCTCAGCCTCCCAAATGCTGGGATTACAAGCGTGCGCCACGGTGCCCGGCTATGATTATTCTTGGTAATTGCCTGTTATCTGATTTTCTGCATTCACTTGGCTACCCCAAGGTATGAAACTATGTAGAGAAAGAGAGAAGCAAGGGGAAGGGGAGTTGGGGCCAGACAGACACTGAGAAGGGACAATGGCCATGCCCAGGGAGCACGGATGTTCCAGGTACCAGGGTAAGCACTGACAAAGTTCATCCTCCTAGCAACGCAGTTGGGTCAGTATCATGTCCTTATTTTTACAGATGAGGAAATATGAAACCCAATGAGGTGAGAAATTTGTCCTAAATCACAAAGCCAGTAAAGGCAAGACAGTGGGCCAAACCTAGAAGTCGTGCTCTGGGGACAAGTTGACCAGACCTGTACTTCTCTTGAGACTGGGTCAGGGACAGAAAGCTGCTGGAGTCCTTCCCCTGCGCACCTACCTGGGCAGGAACAGCCGGCCCCACTTCCTCAGCGTCTCCGGCCGCAGAGCAGCCTCCACCTGCCTCATCTTCCCGGGGTCCGGGAGCACCAGAAGCAGCAGGGCATTGCCGCTGTATTCTATCTGGAGGACAGTGCACGCCACCTCCTGGTCGTAGAGGAACCTGTGCATCTCCCTTTGCTGCATCATGGGGACGCGGACAGAGGTCCTCTCGTCCACAAAGAAGCTCTCCTGCTTCCGGGTCTGGTAGCGATCGAAAGGGTGCTTCCACTTAGCTGAGGAGGCAAGACCAGTAAAGGCAATGAGCCACGTTCCAGAGAGAAACTCTGGGCTGAAATCCACAAAGCCATGCTGGCGTGGTGCCTTCCGCTTGGGTGTGTAAGTGTGATGTCAAGAAGTGCTGGGGTGTTGGTGCAAACCTGTAATCCCCGCACTTAGGAGACTGAGACAGGAGGATCTAGGTTTGAGGCCAGCCTCAGTGACTTAGCAACACCCTGAGCAACTTAGTGAGACCCTGTTTCAAAATAAAAAATAAAATAGGGCTGGGGGTGGTGTAGCTCAGAGGTAGAATGCCTCTGGGTTCAATCTCCAGCACACACACACACACACACACACACACACACACACACACACACACAGTAGCTGAGTTGCAGAGCCAGGAGGCCAGAATCAAGGCCTGGCTTAGCCACTAGAGCAAGTCACCAAATTTGCACTCTAATGGCATATAATTTTGTTCCCATGCACAGGAATTAAGCTTCTGAGATGCCACAAGGTATTCAATCTACTAAGCACCTTCCATGTTTGAGGCTTTGTCTCTTAATAAGAGACAAATTAATAAGAAATGAGTACTACTGTCCCCATATTAGGACAAGGACACTGAGGCTTAGTGAGTCTATGTAAGCATCTCAATTTGCAGAGCCATGAAGTATTTGGGCCGGGCTGGGCTGGGCAACCCGATGGTGACGGCACAGCTCAGGTTGTTTGCAGATATGAGCGGATCCCCTCCCACCCAGTCTCCAGGTAAGCAGCTCCTACTGAGAAGCTCAAGAGCTTCTTCCACGCTCTCCAGTATGCAAACTAAAAGAGGAGAAAGAATACAGTTCATAGAATGCAATGTCTCATACAATAGTCCAGCAAGATATAGCTAGATGGGCAGAATCTGTTGCCCACAGTCCTGTCCCTGTCGGTAGTATCTTCTCTTCTACTTCTTGCAGTCGGCCTCCATACCTTCCTCCTAAAAGAGTGGGTGACAGGAGGAGTCCCCCATGCCTGCACCTCTCAATGACAAAGTACTGCTGATTCTACTTCCAAAGCTTCAGCTTTATTCAAGGCCACCATCACATCTATTTTGGACCACTTTGAGGAGCTCCTACCTTGTCTCTGCCCAATCTCCCAACCACGTTCCCAACTGCAGCCAGACTGATCTTTCCACTTTTTTCTCCCTTAAGCTGAGGTCTCTCTATGCTGCCCGGGCTGGCCTCAGTCTCCTGCAATCCTCCCGTTTCAGCTTCCCAAGTAGCTGGAACTGATCGCACCACCATGCCAAGCCAGATGGATCCTTCCAGAACAGATGTGATCATAAACTCTGAGGTTCCCTGGATAAAGCCTGGGCTCCTCAACACGGCCCCTGATCACCTCTACACTGTGACTGGACTGTCCCTAGCCATTCCTCTATGGCCTTCTATGTCCCAGCCAAACTAAATTAGTTTGGGATCTTTGAAAATGCAATGGTATCTCTTCTCTCCGAACCTGTACACGTGCTGGGTTTTTTTTTTTTTTTTTCAACCTGAACCCTCTTCTCCTCACCTCTCCCACAGCCTCCTCACCTGAGCAGATCCAACTCATTCTTCAGGACTCTTTTCAGATGCCTCCTTTTCCCTGGCAGCTAGCTTGGGGGGCTCTTTGAGATCCCCCTGACTCCCAGACCTATGCACGGAGAGCATCGCCATCCCTCTGAGCTGTGTTACTTCTTTACTTATTTCTAACCCACGTGGGATGAGAGCTACACAAGACTAGGAAAGCTTTCTTATTCACAGCTGTTCCCAAGAGGCTAAAAACGTTCCATGAGGCTGGTAAAGACCAGGTTGGCTGTCTTTCTAGTTGCAGAGGAGGTGACAATAGTTGTGTTTGGGCAAGCTCTCACCTTTGAAGAAGATGTAATTCAAGAGCGCCATAAGCGTGTCTTGGCTGAACTCCCGGAGGCTGTCTACCATGCGCCCGTATGTCTGCTTTCTCACGTACTCGTTGATCTGCCTCCCGGTGGTAGCAGAATCCGTGAAGTTGACAGAAAAAGCCAAAGCTCCATACAGCTCCTTGATGTTGTCCAAAAAATGCTGCTGAGGTTTGAGTTGCTTGTCCAGGAACAAGGAGTTTCCTACTTTTAGCTCAAGTTTGGGGCTGGGCAGGTCAAGGGTGTGGAGAAGGCTCTGGAAGCCACGGTGGATGTCGGCTTCTGGGGTCTCTGTGAGGTTGAAGCCCAGGCCCTCCAGGATCTGATTCGGGGTGTCAGCTTGGGCCCCAAGAGACAGCAGGGCCAGGGTGCTGGAGAGGCTCACCGGGGAGAAGAGGATGTTTCCAGTGGCATCCGCTGCCAGCTGCTTATACAGACGCAAGGCAAAGCTGGTAATGGTGGGTGTGACTTTGTGGTAGGCGGGGGCTGGCTCTGAGAGCTTCTGCGTTGGAGGCTGAGGCACCATCAGACTTTTATCTCTCTGGGCAGAAAAGGACTGACAATGGACAGAGGCCAGGATCCCAGCTCCCAGCAGCCACAGCCAGGCTGGCCCCATCCTCTGGAAACAAGATGGCGAATATGTAAGTTTTCTTCATAAGTAACTTCATCCTTCCCCATTGCTTACCCAACACACCCCTTCATCCAAACTGCATCCCACAGGGATGCCGTGGGGCACACTGCAGAGAGCAAGGTGGTGAGCGAGGGATTGGGACTCTGGTACGTTGCTGCAAGGCTGGGTCAGAGCAGCAGCCCTTTACCTCCCCACATTATTGATAGATTTTGTTGAGTAAAAGACTCCGGGCTCTAAAAAATCTTCCATAGTCTATCTTCTCCCTTCCTTCCTTCCTTCCTTCCTTCCTTCCTTCCTTCCATTTTCTCTTTCATTTATTCTTCCTATTCATTTTTTCAGTCATTCATAACTTTTAAGGATTTATCTGGTCTAGCAAGTGCTGTAGGTACTGGGATCTAGTAGGGAAAATAAATAAAAATAATTCCTGACCACATATAGTTTAGGATCTCCCCAGAGTGACATGCAATAAGTAAATAAACAAATGCATATGCAATTACAAATTGAGAAGGACACACTGGAGAGACGTCTGGACACAGTGACAATGAGTGTGCTGGGCCACCTTTGCACCTAGGCATGGCCATGGACTATAATGTTGGCACTTGGAAGGAAAAGAATGATGTATACAACTTCACTTAGGCCCCAAAGGAAAGAAGAGTGCCCTGTTCTCTTTTGGTCTTTCATTAGCTGGAGTGTGGATGTGAGGATCAGCCATTGGATCATGTGTGACCAAAGTACTGACAAGAATGAGTCAGAGGAGAAAAGGTTTACTTGGCTTATGGTTTCAGAGATTCAGTCCATGATTGGCTGACTCCAAGACAGAAATACGGCAGCAGGCATGGAAGAGGAAAGCTGAGCTCATCGCAGCCAGGAAGTGGAAATACAGGAAGTGACCAGGGACAGATGCAGTCCTCAAGGTCTGCCACAGTGACCTAGCCGTGCCCCATCGCTGAAGCTTTCTGCTTTGCCAACACACGAGCTTTTCTGGAGGACATTCTGTACTGAAACCATAACCCATGAGGGAGGGTGAAGTGAGAGGATTGATGGATCCTGGAGAGATGAGATGGGGAGAGAGAGATGGACTCTGTCGCCATCTCTCCATCAAGCCTCTGTTATCTGGAATGACAGATACTGTCCTGCCCATTGGCCAAAATATCATCTTCTATCCATGCAGAGGTTTAGAAAAGACCGACTGTGGGTTGAATTTTGTCTGTCCCAAGTTCATTTGCTGAACACTTGTTATGGTTTAGATATAGAATGTCCTCTGAAAGAGCTTATGTATGTATTGATGTTCATAGGTGATATAATTAAATCTAACTCAAGGATATCTCAAAAGTGGTTAAATCCATTATAATGGATTTACTGTGTGGTCACCTAAGCAGGTTGTGTGTGGCTGGAGGAGGTGGGTCACTGGGGTGTGGCCATGAGGACTAGTCTGTGTTCATGAACCAACCCCCTTTAAGCTTTCTTTTACTTCTGGTCTCTGTAATGTGAGAGCAGAGTTCTCTCTCTCTCCCTCCCTCCCTATGCAATGCCCTAAGCTCCAAAGACTTTGCCTGGCCTAACATGGACTGAACCTCTGAAATCTCCAAAACTGTGAGCAAATAAACCTTACTTCCTCTAAGTTGTGGTCATCAAGTTTTCTGAGTCACAGCCATGAGCATGCTAATTAAAACAATTACAGCCCCTAGGACTCTGCATGTGGTCTTCTTTGGGTGACCTTTTACAGGCATTCATTAGAGTATGCCCTTTATCCAATATGACTGGGGTCCTCATAAGAAGGGGATCTTTAGGCACACAGAGACACACAGGGAGAATGCTGTGGGAAGATGAAGGCAGACAGCAGGTGATACTGCTAAAAACCAAGCAATACAGAACATGGCCAGCAACCCCAGAGGCTGGGGAAGAGGCCTGGAACAGATTCTCTCTCACAGCCTTGGAAGGATCCAGCCCTGCCAACACCTTGATGTTCTACTTGCAGCTTCCAGCACAGCAAGACCAAAATATTTATTGTTTAAAAGCCACTCAGCATGAGGTACTTTGTTGAGGCAGCCTCTGCAAACTAATAACTACTACAATACCTCTTGTGCTCTATTTTAAGTGTATAAGCCATGCCAGAAGGGCCTTCTGTCCACCTCTAGGGGGTCAAAGGACACAGGAGCAGGAGAGCCCTAGCTTCAGGGCAGGGGTGCAGGGAGGGGACACAGCGATGCTGACAGTGCTTGAATCTGCTCACCCACCTGGAGTCCAGTGCTTCCGTTCCCCTTTCAGGTGCCCCACCCACCCAGTCCCATGGCTTCCTGGGTCCTCCAGACCCCAATGTCCTCCCACTCCACTCAAAACCCAACCTTCCATTGTCCCACAGCCTCTGCCCACTGTTGACCACGAGATCCCTTGTGCTAGCTTGCCTGCCAACACCTGCATCTTCATCAGCACCTTTCATGCCTTCTGCCCAAACCGATGCCCTCTGGATCAGTGATAGCTGTTGTGGCAGTTCCCAGGGAGAGCACAGTGTGCAGACAGCTCATAGCTCATAGGGCCCTAAACACCCCGCCAAGCCACAAAGACCAGCTGCTGGGAGGCATGGGTGTCCTCTTGTTATCCGTTATGTTGAAACACATTATGTTGAAACATGTTTGCTGTCCAGGTGCAGTGATCAGCCTTGGCAAAGTCAGGGCAGATCAGTATTGGTGGCTTAATGATAATTCCTGAACATTTCCTTTAGTGGAAAATGTGGAATTTACAGAACAACTTCGAAACTGGTGTGTCCCTGGGTAAAACAAGAAACACCGTGATGAAAGGATCCCTTGCTTCTTGTTTTGGTCCATCCAACTCAGCATCTAAACTACTCAAAGACTCACAGAGCTGCAGGAGGGTCTACTTCCTAGAGAGGACTGCGTAAAGTCAGCGGCTGAGTTTGAACTGACACTCTGCAGTAGCTCTCTGTGATTCTGCACAAAGGAACCTCACTGAATCTGTCTCCTTCTGCAAAATGCAAGGAAGATACCTACTCCTGGGTCATTTCAGGATTGTCCCAGTACAACAGATAGAGCCCCTGGCACAACAGAGAACCAAGGTGGGAGTTTTCTTCCCCACCCACCAAGGCGGAGTGCAACGCTATCCAATTCACTTCTTAACCCCTTTCCAGAAGGATCCCAGAGAAAATGACGCCTATTCATCAATTATAATATTCCCATTCATGAAGTATTTATTTAAGTGCTGGGGAGATTGGATACATGGTATCACCACTTTTCAGGCAGGCTTTTGCAAATGCTGGGGAGGAGTGTGTGAAGAGGAGGAAGGGATTTCTGGTCTTATTGGTGCTACTGCACTTCCTGGGTGAGATTCAAGTACCTGAAAGGTCTCAAACAGCCCAGAGAGCCACATGCCACCAAGAACAGCCCCATCCAAATGCAGGTGGCGCCTTCCTGGAGAAGCCCTTGCTCTGTGTTATTTAATCCTTAGGAGAACCCCCAAGGCACAGGGATCCTTATCTCAGTTGTACACCTAGGGAAACTGAGGCTCAGAGTCTGGGCAGACACCCGGTAAGAGGCAGGAGCAAGACTCAATCCTAGACCAGAGCTTTTAAGTGCGACCCCTTTTACACAACACGGTTCCTAGTAAATTTTGTCCTTTTGCTGTAGGTCACGCTATTCCCTTTTCTTGTCTGCCTACCAGGCATATTTGTTACTTTTCCCCAATTCTTGAGGATCTGGTTTTCCATAAAAAGGTTATTGAAAACCTGAATTTCCAACATCCAGACTTAGAGGCAATACTCATTACATTTTAACTTCCAGGGACCCCTTCCTCCCCTCCCTACCTCTAAAGTTTGAGACAGAGAAACAGAGAGAGAGGGAGCGAGACAGAGAGGCAGATGCCACCTGCCCTCAGTGCTGGCAGGAGTGAGGTACTCACAGAACCAAGTCACGGAGCTGGGCCCGGGTCCTCAGCCTCCCAGGGCCTCCTGCCCACAGGGAAGTGGTGTTTGGAGACCACAGCAGCTCTGTCAATATTTGCCAGGTCAATTCCTGGAACTTGGGTGAAGACAAGCACAGCGAATGGGGAGGGATCTAGGGTATCTGTCCTGGCTGCCAGTCCTGCAGGCTAGCGAGCACTTGGTGGTTCAGGACCCAGCTAGATCTGAGGAGGTTCTGACACTGGTGGGGGCGGGGGGCACTGATGCAGCAGTTGCTGGTCTGTGCACAGGTGCTTTTGCAATGAAAATGTGCCAGAGGCATGGCCACCCCCAAGTTACAGGAGGGAGAGGAAGACAGACCTGACCCTAAGTCTCCACCACCACTCCAAACATTCCACTGTTTTAGAAACACTTAAAGATAATCTCCATGTACACATGCACCCAGGAGGGGAAGGGGGAGAGGGACTGGAGGGAAATTCAATAAATACGGCAAGATCTTCTCTCTTGCTCTCTCAGTGATAGAATGGAGGTGACTTTTATGTTCTTCTTTGCATATTTTTGTGTACTCCAGATTGCTTACAAAGAGCATATCTCTTGTTCATAATAAAACAAACAATAAAGCATTATTACTAAGAAGCAGAATTATTTAATTCTGCACGTGAAGCTCATGTCCAAAGCATAAAAGTATCCCAGGAGGTGAGACCTGGTTCCCCTCGGGGGAGGGGGAGGAAGTGCCTATGAGTCTGTGTTTCTGGAACTCTCCTGATCAATCTGATGGGGCTTCTATGAGGACCGGCATTTGGGAAGAGCTGGTGATGTCTGGCCCTCATCTGATACTGAATTTCCACGGCTTTGTACTGTTTGAAGTGCTCTCAAGGCGGGTAACATCTTGACTCAGTCTCATGAGAGACCTGAAGCCACTCTCAAACTCCTGACATGCAGAAACAATTTGCTGTCCTAAGGTACTAAACTTGGGGGTGATTCGTTATGTAAGAAGAGATAAATATCCCAGCATTCGGGAGGCTGAGACCGGAGAATCTGGGTTCACGGCCAGCCTCAGCTACC